>JAOEHI010000730.1:0-13420 GCA_025447815.1 Percopsis transmontana
AATGCGCCACAGGTGCGTTGCAGGGGAAAGGAAGCACGATGCGCGCGTGGCCGTGAGCGCGCCGATCGTGACAGTATCAGTAATCTCATAATTGTGACCAGACACCGTCGGTTTACAATGTTTACAAGGGTGATAATGATAAGAACATGTAGTTATTGTTATTAATTGTAATATAGGAATTACTTAAAATTAGCTCCATTGTAAAACAGTAGATGCCTATTTTTACATTTGAGCTCATGCCCCTGTGGAACTATGCACGACCCTGGACACAGAGATAACTGTTACACAGAAACAAATGCCCCAGCTATGTTGTTCATATTAATAGAATTTGAAAAATATAAAAAGGAGATCATATGTTTTTATTAAGTTAAAAAAACAAAATCACAAAACATTATGCCTTTAAGTTTCATGTATAGTTTTAATACAGCTATATTTTTTTTCTTCATATCCTTCATGCTATGGTAGACCTAATGTCCTAATTTCCCTCCAGAAATTGCCTAATTTGCCCATGGGGGATTAGTGAAGTTCATCTCATGCGGCATGGGAAGTATACTATTAAGATTGTGTCTATGCTGAACAGACATTGGACATTACAACTGACACTGAAAAAACCAAAGCACTGCAGGACATGCACGTCTGTGTGTTCGCGTGCGGGACAAAAAGAGGTGAGTGACATGAAAATAACGAGGAAGATACAGAGGAAATGGAAAGAAGCCTGGAAGGGTGAAAAGAGCACACTGGAATCAGGGAGAGGCATGCAAACACAATGTTGCCAGAGGGACCCAGAGGCGGAGATTCATGCAGACATTGTTGACCCCAAGGCAGGGGGTCAGAGCTGACAGCGGGGCAGCAGTCCTCGAGGGAGGGCACTCCTCCTCGGCCATCATCGGGGCCATCATCATCTTTCACTGGCCGCTGCTGAGTAACTGGCAGGGGAGGAGACAGGCACTAGAGTGGAGCTGTCGCTCACACCTTTGCTTAGAGTGCCTTTAAGAGTCATCGCGTATCATATTCCATGGGGATGGAATCAGTCACACGATATAAATGGCTCTTTACTGCTCTCCCTTTGAAATGGATGATCAAACCTTACAGAAAGGGAAAGGGCTGGAATTCAGCATAACGGCTGTTTGACTTATTTAACAGTCACTCAGCCGCATTCGTTAGAAGCACTCAGAATTGATTATTCGTGAAGGAAACACAATTTCATGGATGCCATAGTGTCCCTCAGGAAAGGCGGGGCCAGAGACTTGTTGGATCAATTAATCACTACCTTTGAAGCGGATGGACTCCATTAATTATTAAAAGAAGGCAAAGTGCCTTGATTTAAGCTTTGGCAGATAGAAGGATATACAGCTATATATAGCCAGCACATATCTGTATCAGACCCTTAAGGAGGGTCATTATTGTAAACTAAATTTAAGTCATATGTATGCATATTTCGATCTATTCTGTGTGTCTTTGGACAGAGGTCAATGCCTGTACGTGCAAGGTAATTATATTAACATTGAAGCCCCTAGGGTTAAAGGTTAATATACAGCTAAATAAAGTATCCAAGGGCAATACTGACCTCAAATTAGGTCATAAACTTTAACCAAAAGGGTGTGACTTATATGGTTATTAATAGGAATACAAATGTCCTTCCTGAACATTTCCTAAACCTCAGCTATTTCTGTAAATCCAAAAACTTACAAGCAATTGCACTTGATCTGTTTGTTTCAGAACACAAACAAAAACCAAAAAACAAGCCTTTTTTAGACGAGCAACATATGAATTAATGTAAAGAGGTGCTAGTGGGTAAATGTTTTCTGTCCCTTGTAACGTGAGTGCAGATGAGGGCAAAGCGAAACAACAAGGTGAAGACAGGACACAGAGACACTTTTAAGGCCCAGCCTGGTGCTGAGGTGGTGTGAGTGGGCCATAATCGCGGGAGTGCAGCATTAATCCTATGGCCTTCCATCAGTAACAGTTGGCACAGCTCTGTATCCCCCCCCGCTTCCCCAACAGGATTACACATGCACTGTGACTTCCCTACGCTAACAATAGCACAATATTCAATAATCCTTTACTCCATTGCTCTGCCCAACTTCTTTCTTTGGCCCTCTCGCTGCTTTTCATATCTACTCCATTTTCTACTCATATCTGAGACGTCTGATAGGAGCCTGTTCCAGAAAATGGACGCCAGACAAAGGCAAGGCGGCATAAGTGAAGAGGCAATGTAATTGCCTGGCGACAAAAGGGGTTATGTTTGGCGTTAATGGCGCGGGGGCTGCTAAGAAGTGTAATTAAGGCATTTTGTTTTCAACACTTCTGACATGCACAATACCTGACTGCATAAAATATGAGGCTGTGGCTTTGTCCAATCTTTGGTTAATGGCATGAATGGTAATTAAAAAAAATAATAATAATGTTTTAAGCAATATTTGTCATTATTTGAATTCTATCTAAATTTAAAAACATGCTTGTTATAATGGCCTAATTCTTATTTATCAACTAGTATCAATCAACCCTTATTTAAAGCCGAGCACCAAAATACGCAGTTTATTATTGTAGCTCTCTGATAAGGGAGGAAAGAAAATAGATACTCAAGTAATTTGCTTTCCTACTTTGTTTTCGTCTCCTTTACTTATTTTCTCTACCGACGACGGGAAATTGGAGGGGGAATGCTATGCTGTCAACAACTCAGAAAAATGTGGCTGCAGAATGGCTGTTATATCCCACTGTTATATCCCAAGCAGTGTGCCCTCCTCTGTCAATCAGCTCCGCACCAACAAAGAGGAGATGAGTGGGAAGATATTGATCTAAAGTTCCCTCCCATCACTTGTCCATCCAGGGGGCACCTTTACCCGAGGACACAAACACTAGTGCACACACACACACACACAACCTCAGAACTCTTATCTCATCCGTCTCAACTGAACTCCTAGGTAACTCGTGTGCCTTCCAATATTTCTGCTGAGAAGTTAATTATTGAGATAAATGCTAACATAGAGGCCAAAGCCACTTCCTGTAGATAGCAGCTATGACTTTCAACCCAGGAATTCTGGGAACGATCACAGCTTTCCATTGACCCCAAACCATTTAAAGCAGAATCGTTCTATAACATTTCTGAACTTGAAGAGAAAAATTGCATAACAATGAATACATATCAATATCACTATACATGAATAGCAACAATACTGTTGCATAGCAGTGACTCGTGGGGTATGCTAAGTGCCAAGCAGCATGTGGCACGCAGCCTGTCCACTTAGAAGTAACACATTCAGGGACGGCAAGTACAAATAGTGACCTTGACATGGTTCTCACTTAATTGAATATCACTCTTCCCCAACAGCAGGTACCATTCTTTCCAAGCCACTTTCCATGATTTAGCCTCAGTCGGTAAAAAAATACCACCAATATGGGCATGTATTTGTGTAGCTACGTGGACTTTGTATTTGTGCATTCTGTAAATCACATGACAATACCTTTTTGCTAGCATCAAATGTCCAAGCGGAATTCACCAGCCTTGTCATATTGCCCTATTCATTTAGCCATTCACCCCTGCTGCCTTGGCGCCTTTTCAACACCGAGTTCAGTTAATTGAACGGGGGGCTGTGAGCAGGTTGAAAGGAAAGATTAGATATAATGAGAAAAGAATCTGTCTGCACAATTAGCTTTAATTAAAAGCAGAGAGGACGCCAATGCTAGCAAAGCCACCAGACAATAAATAATAAAGGTTATCTTCCTACTGGACAAACAGCAGGAAAAAATAAATTCCCTGCTTGAAACAAAAACTAGTGTGTGTGTTTGTGTGCTATATATACCATAATGTACATGTACCATAATGATGTGTCTGGGAAAGCTAAGATAGTGATAAGTGGTCGTGGGTGTTGAGACTCAGAATATAGGTGTGAAAATGTCTATGTGCTTGGAATGTGGAACATTTCTACTGTAACTCATATGTATTCAAAGACTGGCAGAATGGGATCCCACTAGAAACTTCAATGATAATCTAAAATGGGGTAAAGATTCAAATGCTGCCTATTGCTTTGTGAACTTTATTCATTTCTACGTACGTACCACAATTCATTTTGTCGCCTTGCTGTAAATGGAGATTAGCACCTGAATATCCATCAGGGGATAGTCGATAAGCCTAAAGCCAATTAAACCACATGTAAAAATGTATTCTCTGTACCTGTCAGTTATGCTCAAGTGTGGTTATCCGTTTCAGTTTTATAATATTTGAATTTTAGTGGATACAAAACATTCAAATCATATATATGTAGTTTACTATTTATATTCACCTTTCCAGTAAGTTTAATTGTGCTTTAAGAGCACTGAATGACAAAAAAGTAAAAGTTAATGAGGTCCATGACAAATGTATCCAATCAGATGTCCCCACCAATCACAATCACACACATGCACAGCATTGCACACTCCCTGAGAACCTGTTGTCTCAACCAGGAGTGATCCTTGATCATTGCGTGTATTTGTTTTTCATTGCATCGTGCCATACACAGAATACAGGTCACCCCAAAATCACCTGTGTTTGCCCTCTGCCAGCGATTGTGCAAATAGGGAGTTACCCTGCAAGCGTGTCACAGGGTCAGGGCCAAAGCCACCAGCCCACTCATGAATAAACTCATTAATAAAGTGGCATCTACGCTGGGTCACATATCATCAAAATGCAAAGTGCTGATTCGTTGTTATCCTCGAGGGCACACTGCATATTCCACTTAATTATTGCCTCAGAATTGCCCCCGCTATTCTCCCTACTCGCGCCATTCTTCCCTGCTCCTTTACGCATTTTCTTCATTCCGTATCCTATATTCACCCTGACCCACTTTTGCTATTTCCACATGCCTACACATTTATCTGTTGAAACCATAAAGAACATGCCAAAGCAGGGAGAAGGGGAAAAAAAGGGCAGACAAGGCCCTCCATGTCAAAACCTGGAGTAAAACATGGATATAGGAGGCAGGTGTCCCTGCACTACATTACATACTGTATCTCACTGTATTATGTCATCACAGCCTGACAAGGTCGGGTGTGCGGGATGTCGAGAGGATGTAAGGTCATTGTCATCTACTTGCTGTAGCTGGGAAAAGCTAAACATTGTGGGATAGTAGAGGTACAGTAAAGTTATTAGTTATAGAGTTTGTTTACAGGAAATTAGTAGGACTATTCTATCAATAGACTAGCAAAACACTGGAATGTCTTATCCAAGGTAAAACATTCAAGTGTTTTGCTAGATTTGTAGTCTTTCTATGTAGCTCACTAGGACCTGTGTTTCAAACATACACAGTGAGGTGGGGCTGAAATGTGTGGTTCTGGGGGCACTATAACGCAATAAAATGTGTGTCCCTTTAACAAAATATGCATAAATAAGCATATGATATCATTTAAATTAGATTGAGCCTGTAAAATTTCAGCATAAGAAAAATTATGACATTTCACATAATAGGATAAGCTGTGTATCTACAAGTAAAAAAAAAAAATAAAGTGTCCATCAACATTAGAGATTACGCCGGTTCATCGCTGCAATGCATATTGAGCATCTCAACTTTTCAGCCACTGGGAGAAAAAACAGATCTCTGTTGCTTCGTAACACTGTTAGAATGGAAATGTCAGGTTGGTAGACAAACACTACGATCTATTAGTAGAGAGGGAGAGGTAGAGTTGGGAATGGGCAGCACGAGAGTACAAGCCGATATGGCTGCAGTTGCTGCAAAAACATCTCCTCTATTGATTTGCCGAGGTAGAGCGGGGAGGGAGAGGCTTCGGCTGGGCCCACGGCAGCTGCAAGCCCACTTTCCATTTCTTCCAAGCTTCGCAAGCAAGGTGTGAAACGGTGTACGAACTCCCGGAGCGATTGATTGCAAATGCTTCATTTGCATTTTGGGTGAACTTGTTTGGGGTAACAGGCGGGTGAGAATGTGCCACTTTGGTTGAGAGGGCATCGTGGTGGCTGTTAATTAGATAGGAAAAACTCAAAAGTACTTTGTGAGATCAGTGTCAAAAACCTAGAAAACCATCACATTTTGTGAAATTGTAATTCCACTTTGTTGTAGCCGGCACTTAAATTCAACGAAAATGACTGTACATTCAAAAACTATTTCACATCACACAGCCTCCAGTCATGCTAGTTAGTATGTAAACCCCCTTCAGAAAATCAGAATATGCTAAAGGGTTAAAAAACTTGCATCAGTGTGAATGTTGAAATGGAATGTCCTTTACTGCTTATGCCAGGCTCTGGCGAGAAAATAGGAGCACTTGAAAATGCACAAATATTAAATTGTTACAAACAACAAATTCTTCAGCATGAAATTATAGTGTAATTTTCATCTGGCATTGTGTTTTAACGCCATCTGTAGCTGCCCGCATTTTCAACCTGTATGCTGCCTGCATTGATAACACCTCAATATATTTATGATGCATGGCCCCAGCTTCATTCTAATGGAAGACGTCCTTCTGAATGACTCCACAGTTTTTAAAGCACACTGGCCACAATTTACAAGCGACACATTCCAAGTGTAAGAGTAAATACTACACTGAAACAGTGCGTTTAGATTACCTAGCAGGGTAATAAAATCATTGTGGGGGTGGGGGCGTGGTTTAGCTTGTCTGTATGTGGAAGGGAACGTGGGGAGGTGTGGTTTACGGGGCTAGGGAACAGGTGTGGGTATTTTATGTAATCACTGGTCTTCCCTTTTAAAAACAGTAAGGGCCTACAGCGGGGAGAAGGCCAGAGACAAAGCTGGTGTGGAGTGGAATGGAACGGAACCAGTGACGCCAGCGTGGCGTCTGTGCGGCAGACAAGACAGCCGATAGCAACCACTTTACCCCAGGCAGTGTTTAAGTCCTGGGGAGGTATTGTTTGTGGAAATAAAGCCGTGTAGACACACGGATAAACCAAACGAACTGTGTGGACAGTGAGTGTGTGCTACAATCCTACTGTTCCTATACATACTAACCTTTTATCTCTGCAAAGTTTCACCAGAGAAATACAGCTTAATGGATCGTGTGATAGGGAACCAAGAGGGAGATCTCTTGCCAGCCTTGTATAAATAGGTATACATATATATAAATAAATAAATAAATAAAGTATATACTATAATGGTTTGCATACTGTATAGACTTAGTGTCATGGTGATCAGGCTTTAATTGGAATAATCATTTAATTCAGTCTAACATGAGATTACCCAAAGGGACGAAAGCTTAAGGCATTGAATGCAAAGAAACACGACACATCTCGCGCCAAGCATTCGCCCACCTGCCCGCCCGCCCGGTACATCGCGTATACACTGCAAACACCCCGGCGTACGCTGCGCTCGCCCACCCAGTTGGAGCAGAGGAGGAAAGCAGCTATTCTTCTCCTCTCTCCGTGGATGGGGATTGGGGACGAGATGAACCTCAGAGACCGTGACCCTGAAGAGGCTGTCTCTTTGCGGGGCCCAGTCATGAATTATTTGATGCTGATGCCTCCCTCAGTACCTGTAGTGGGCTGTGTCAAGGCCGAGTCAGGGGCTTTGGCTAACAAAGCCTTTGATCCCCTCAACAGCCCATGGACTCTGTGATCAGACTCTCTGGAGGAGCAGGGGAGACCGGTGAGCTCTCTCGCCGTTTTCCTCTCTTCTCCTCTTCCACCTACTAGGTCTCTCTGAACTTTGACCTCTCTTTCTCTCTCTCTCCCTCTCTGTCTGACAGGCTCTCGCTCTGCCTCATCGGAAACACTACCTCCATCACGCATCTTCTATTGGCAGTTATTTTTGTTTTTCATTCTTACCCTTGCTGCCTAGGGCCTTGTTCCCCCATTGAGTCTTAGTCGTACGCAAGCCAAACATTTATCTGTCCTTGACACTATCTAACAGCAAACAACTGTGCAGCTCTCCCTTACCAAGGCTTGCCTGCATGTTGCTGGCTTCCAGATTATACATTATATGCTTTGATAGAAGAGTCCATTGGGCCGGTGCTGGTAAACGTATGAGCTGAGCACTTAGAGGGTATTGTATTGTAATAAAGCATAAGAATTTGCTGAATGAACAACACCGCCTCGTCTGGCATGGGACTAGTATTCGGCGGGGTTCCAGATTAGTCCCATAGGAATTGTGCTCCCACCGTAGGACTGCTATTGGCACCAGGCAACCTCACCATGATTTTAGAGACAGTGCTAGGATTTCAGCGTTTAGTGTGGGGAGAGATTAAGTATGGGGGAGCTTGGCAGTTGAGGTTCTCATTTGCAAGTGATCAGAGCATTTGCACTGTATGAATAAGAATAAGTGATGTCCTATGCCCCTGCACCGCCATGCACCAAGGCACAGTCACACACCAGTGACACGAGGCTTTGACCCACATACAGGTTTGCGTTTGTGGAGAAGAGAACACAGAGGTAACTCTTTGAAGAAGGGAAGGTGTATGTGTGCTAGGAATGTCCCGATTCAATATCAAAGATCGGTATCAGGGCCGATCCAGGCATTTTTTAACTGACCGGTATCGGAAACCATGGCCCTATCCAGAGCCCGATCAATTTACGCCCGATTGTAATGTTCAGTCATATGCTACAATAGGCCTGAGTAGCATAGCTTGAAACTACAAACTATCAAGATGTCAGTCGTATGGAAATTCTTTCAATTAGAAAGTCAAAGCAGCCTAACAGCTACCTGCAAAGCGAAGATTACACTGACAAAGAAAGCACCAACACAGCTTTCACTGGTGCGTGCCTTGAAAAGAAATTTAGTCGAGACAGCGATAAGACGAGGAAATAACAGAGAAAATAATGTATTTATCTCTTTGGATGACCAGCCAATTTCGGTGGTAGAGAACATAGGCTTTGGCCGGCTTATGGAGCCATGGAATGTCTTACCCTCCCGACGCTACATTTCAGACACAACTTTATAACAAGGTTTGCGAGAAGCAGGTTTGTAGCGGAAGCTTTAATAACGTGACACAGAAGCGTTGAATGAATCAAAAAAAAAGAGCACGATGATAATAAACCACCACGCATATGCTTCATGACCACCTGACACATTGCTACTGCAACTCACACTCTATACAAGAAGTTGCGTATCTGAGATTTTACTTCAAAATAAAGGTTCAGATCATTAAATAATACACATGTACCAACAGTAGGACTACATTAACATGTTATTAACATGTATATTACAATTAGCAGATGCTTTTATCCAAAGCGACTTACAATTACATGTTGCTATTACATGGAGCAGATAGGGGTTAGGCATCTTGCTCAAGGATGCTTACAGGTAGGCCAACTCTGGGGCTCAAACCCATGACCTTCTGGCTGGGAGTCCAACACCTAGACCACTAGACTATCCTGCCCCCATATTCAGGATTATATCCAAGTCAATTGTACTTTCACATTTCTATTACCTAATATATGTTACTATTATCAGTTCTAATAACTTATCAGTAAATTATATTATTTATTAACTTAACTATTTAAATCACAACAGAATTCGATATCCAGTAATAAAGTTGATCTCAGTGCATTACAAAAGATTTAAACAGGACGTAGATATGCTAGTATGGTACAGTTATAGGCCTACTATATTTATTTAGGCCTTTACTATATTAAGAAATCGGCTAGGATCGGAATCAGCAGCTACAAATATTGAATAAATCGGATCGTGACACCAAAAAAGTTGATTGGGACATCCCTACCGTGTGCACACGTGTGTGTAAGCATCAGCGTTTAATCTGGGTAACGGCATCAGTTTTTCTCCACAGCCCTTGGCCTGGTTTGTCCCCCAATTGGCATGTTAGGCCTCATCGCCTAGAGGACAGAGAGCTTTGTCACAAGCCCTACCTCAGCTGTGTGGCCTGATAGCAGTCAGCTCAAGCCCATCCCGGCTTGAGGAGGCTTCCTGGGGCTGCTAAAAAAAGCAGAAAATGTATGGTAGCCAGACACAAGGACACAAAGGTGATGGATGTGTTAGTGGATATAATGTACACTATTTCAGTGAATTACACCATTTCAGTGAATTACACCAGCGGAAACTAAACATCTACACAGGATTAGGCACACAAGCCTACGCATACACACAAAATAACCACCATAACTGACCTGGCAACAAGACACCTACATATCATCCGTTCGTTTTTGCTCTGACTTCTCTCCAAGCTCTCACATGCTGTGCTCTATTTGACGTTGCATATGCACAGCGTGCATCGCAATGCTCCGCCTGAGCACAGCGATTCTTGGCTAATCTCATCACTGGAGTACTCTCGCTCCAAACACACAGGCCCCCGTCACGCCAGTGCTTAAACAAGCCAGTAGCATCAGAGAGAATCACTCCTTTCACCAGGAAAGACATCGCAAATGCCTTCTACGACACACAACCAGCAGTCTGGTGGCTAGCCTGGCCTGCGAAAAAAACCCTATGGATGAATAAAGGGTGATGACACCATTTTGTTTTCCCTAGATTACATTACATGTTTTACTGAGATTTCTTAAAGCAGTCCATTTTACTTTATGTCAATAAAAGTTTCTGGTAAAACGTAAAAGCCGAATCAATACAGAACATTTTAGCTGCTTTTTAAACCTGTTCCAACATCAACTTGTTCCATAACTAACAGCCATCAACCTTCATGCCATGCAAAAAGCGACCTACATTTTCTTAAAATTCATGTTCATATTTAAAGTTAATCCTCCATTGTTATGGCATTCAAAGCTACTAACTCAAATGCCTTAGCCGATCTTGCCAATTCCCCCCAAAAAACATTTTGCCCCCCCACTTGACATGCCCTAGATTTTATAAAGGGATTTTGTTTGCTAGTAGCTTTAAAATCTAGATGCAGTGTTATGGCAGCCAGCTAAGTTGAAGTGTTTAGTGTTCGTAGTTTATTCACTCACCCCACTTTATTGAAACATTATTGGACACCTGTTAATGGCAGGTAAACGAGGCAAATATATACAATATATTCAAATGTACGGTGGCTGAGAGAGGCCACAACACTTCCAAATTAAGACAATACATGCAAATGCTGAACATTTGCAATTACAGACACTTTATCAGATGGAATTGTTGCATGTGCTGTCGACTATATTTGTTTGTGTTCTCTATGTTTGCAAGTGTTTTCTCAATTTGCAAGACGTTTCTTGATGTAACTACGTATTGTCAAATTGATGCATGTGTGTCGGACAACCGATTTGCACGTCAGGACCAATGTATGTATATATAAGAATATATAATACACAAAGGCCAAATAAGCATGAATAAGCCACAGCCTAATGATGGCCAAAGGACTACATGACACCGGAGGAATAACCTTTATATAGAGACAGTTATTTTCCACTGAATGCCTCGCTCGCATTCTCCTAATCCTTCTCTCTCTCTCCTACAGCACACAAAGGACACTGAGTCACATCACAGCCTTCAAGGGAGAGGAAGAAGAGTGGGTCGTATAAAAAAAAAAAAACACAATCTCACTGTCACTCTCGCTTCCCCTCTGCTAAACTTCAGTTAATCGTATTCCTTCAGTCAGTAGAGAGAACAACATGCATCTAGGATTGTTACTTCTTGCCTGCTTTGTGTGTGCTGATATGCCAGGGGCGGTGCCAGGGAGGGGCTTGGGGGTGCTATGGCTATCCTAGGGGTAGCTACAGGACCCCCAAGCCCCTACCTGGCACCCCTGAGAAAGTTCTGTGGTTTATTTAGAATTGTACTTCATAATTGTCGAAATGTGGAGTTTAGGAAACAAGTGATTGTGAAGGTGTAGACCAGAGATCACGTTAATCAAATATTTTCCGTCATTGACTTTTTCATTTCAAACAGAAAAATCTGAGGCAAGGTTGGTCTGTGTGTTTGTGGCAACCTAGGACTGTTACAAGCATTTGATAAACCTTAGATTACACTGTAATCTAGTCTATATCCTATGAGCTGAATATCTCGCCTTGAGTTGAACACGGAATGACATTGTACGGCAACTGTGGCGGAGCAGTGTACTGCGTGTGTGCGCGCGTTAAACTGGCGTTAGGCACATTAATGGGAAACCCTGAATTTCAGAGCACCCACGTTGAAAACTCAACCAACCCCATAGCACCAGCAAAAGAATATCTCCGGCGCCGCCTCTGTGCTATGCACACGACTCTGCTGGTGTAATTCTCACAAGACACGTGTGATGTTAGGTACTGTATCTCCCCCACTTGGGTTTTTAGAGTTTCTGTTTGTTCCGGCTTTGGTTCCCTGTGGCTGGGTACGTCGTATGTCTGCAGGGATGCACAACAGACTGAACCTCTTGTTGGTTTCTCTCCCCTACTGCTCGTGTGGCCATATGAGCCATACTGTATGTACAGGGGTTGGCATTGTTGCGCTGCTCTCCTCCCCACTAACTTGTGAAATATCAGCAAGCGTCTCAATCTAAACTTTGAAATGTGTCTGCACTGAGTTCTAAATAGAGCCGGTCTGCAATTAGCGTAAAACACAAGTATCGTAACTTTATTTATGTTGGGAGACAGCAACATTATGTTGCCACTGGCAACAATTAACATCCAGATGGACAAGGTTTGCTAGCATCATACTACTGTTCATATTAATTTCATTTGCTATCCAGAATAAAAAGGACCTCCATACACAAGCTGAAATGATAGTCATAATTTACACAGATAGGGTCAGTAAGGGGTCAATAACAATATAATTTAGCATTCCAATGAGTTATTATGTTTCTATTGCCAGTGATAACTCAGGGATGATGCAGACTGCTTTTATGACCGCACCCCACAACAACGCAGTAGTAAAACAGGTTTTACGCTGCCATTTTCTTATACTGTATATCTATTAAATATTTTACACAATGCATTTGTTAAGAAGAGAGATAAGAGAAAGAGAGATATAGGTGGTAAATGAAGGCAGAGACAGGTTGGTCTTGCAGCTAGCGTACTCATCTACTATGGCCTCATGGGAGAGCTAAGCCTATTAGCTAATAGGGGAAGTGGATAAAAACAAGGCGGAGGTGACCTAATCAGGTTGGCCTGAGATGTGAAGGCTTAAGCAGAGCAGACTGGAGACCCACTGTCTTGTAAGACAAGGACCCAGGCACCCCCGACTCTTGTAACAATGTCTCTACTTAAAGAGACTCGACAGAGTGTCCTTTTTAATGAATGTAGATTCCTTTAATGGTCAATTCGCAATCATTTTCTCGTTTTGCTGGCAATGCAGCTTAATAGAAATGAGGCGCCAGAGATGGTAATGGGAACTAGTCTTGAAACATGCACGGAAACTGGCAAATGGATGCTGAGAGTGGAAGGCAGAAACGTACATACATACAGATACACAGACATATGTATATGATACACAGACATATATATGTATATGTGTGTGTGTGTGTGTGTATATATATATATATATATATATATATATATATATATATATAAACACACACAAAAAAATATACACACACACAAAGAAATATATACACACACACA
>JAOEHI010000731.1:0-13415 GCA_025447815.1 Percopsis transmontana
ACACACACACACACACACACACACACACACACACACACACACACACACACACACACACACACACACACACAGTGAGCAGATACTATATTGCCTATATTAATATATACCACCACATAATGAGTAGCTGAGGATAGTGATTGATAAATGTGATATAGATCAGGGGGCAGGATAGTCTAGGTCTAGGTTTTGGACTCCCAGCCGCAAGGTCGTGGGTTCAAGCCCCAGAGCAGTTGGCCTACCTGTAAGCATCCTTGAGCAAGATGCCTAACCCCCTACCTGCACCATGTAATTGTAAGTCGCTTTAGATAAAAGCGTCTGCTAAATGAACTAATTGTAATTGTAGATCACTTATAAGCTCTTATAAAACACTTCTTAACATTAGTAGAACCTTACAAATATTAATAAAAATGCCCTAATTATGAAATAATTGTTAATAATAGCATAAATAAGGATAACATTATAGGCCACTTTTAAGATCTTAAAACACACTTGTTAATCCAGCTTCCAGCTCTCTGTATCCACCTGTCCATTCTTTGATATGAGTTAGAGTCAGGGGTGCTTTCCTAGTGTGTATCGATCCTACATTATGTTTGCGATGGCTGATAGGTGTATTAAATGTACGGAGATGAAGGATAACAAGAAAGCAGCCTAAGAAGGTTAAGAGAGACAGTGAGCTGTCGGTGTCTGGACTGGCTATTAACCGGAAGTCAATATTCTTAAAACGGCTCATTCTGACCAGAGAACAATCGATCACTTATAAGCTCCTATAACAAATTTGTAAACATTAGTAGATGGCTTAAATATATGAATAAAAGTCTTAAAAATGTTTATAATAGTATAAATAGTATACATGTTATAGACTGGTTTTAAGATCTTACAACACACTTGTTAACAACAATAGATGGCTCAAATCTGTTACTAACATCTTACAATTATTAGGTAATTGGTAATAAGTCATAGTATAGGTATAAGTATACATTAGTGCACTTTTACCACAAAGAGGTTCTGGCTTTAGTTGTACCGTGCAACTACAATTACGTAAAACAAAATCCTCCTGCCGTTGTGGTCCTTGTAGCCACTTTTAAGTTTTATTTTAAACTTTTCCCTACACTGTTGGAATGTCCTTTGGTAGTGTGTGTGGCCAACAGTTCAGAGACTTCTCTGCAGACCTTATCGCTACACGAATTGCCCCATTCAGCTCTCGATGGATCCTTTCAACAGCAACCAAACAGAGGAACGTATGCACCTTCTCAATTGGCCACGGCATGGTTTTGCGGTTTGCCAAAAAATATACCAAAAGAAGTACCAGGTATCAGGTACTGCTTTTGCCCAATGGCAAACCAAAAAAAGCTTGAGTTGAGTTCAGCCGGTACTATGCAGTGGAAAAGCGCCATAAAGCAGAACTCACCGTGACATGTCCATGTGTGTCAACTGGTTTGGGACTGGGTAGATGTTGACCGTGGCCAGGCCTGTGGATTCAACAAAGCACTAATCACAAGCGAAATACTGTGCTCGAAATGTACTTTAAAAAATTAATCTAAGGACTGAAATATACCAAGCCAACAGTTGATTCAACTGCTCCTGACTACCAAAGTCATCATGAGTCAGAAGCGTTCCCCCCCTTCTAAAGAAATGTTAAAAGTTGGGTCTCTAGATGTGGCCACATTGTACCATGGTGTCAGTTCATCATTTGGATGTGGACTCATATTGTCCTTTCATTCTCCGGACCAAAGTCCATTCCAGTTCAGAAGTGGGCAGTGTGCTTCGTCTGACTCATTCCAAACGGACTCAAGGTGTAAGCTGGAGCTGGTTATAATCTGGAAACCAATTTCTGAAAAAACTCTTCCGTTCAGGTCCAACTTAAGTTGGACATATTTAAACACACCAAGCTAACTAGACCCAACCATTCTTGACCAGCAGTCAGCTTGGTGTATTTCAGCCTAGTGAGGGAAGTGGATGAGTCAGGCTGTGTTTTACTCACGGTTGTTGCTGGCATGAAGCATGCGAAGGCTGAATCCACTGAGGGTGAGTGCTCCCAGGTGGTTGCGCTGGCAGTGCAGGGTCTCCAGGTTACAGACGGTGCTCAGATCCAGAGAGGCCAGGCAGTTGTCTCTCAGGTCCAGCTGGGTGACCTGGTTCACCGCCTCCAGGCTCTCACTTGTAACCCAGCGCAGCCCATTCAGCCTGTGTGAACAGCGACACAAGGAGAAGAAACACAATACTGAACTATAGCAAAGCACTGATAGCTGGGTTAAAAGACAAGGTAATAGAAGAACAGAGACAGTACACAAGAACTGATTTAAGTTTTCCTAATATTCAAAAAACAATACAACACCCCACAATGAACTGTGGTGTTTCATGTAGTAGTTACAAAATTCGAAAGCCATATTCCAAAATACCGTCAATATGTTTTCTGTTTCAAATGACAAAAACTAGAAAGGCCTATTGTTATTGATACTCCATACTATTTTTATATTTCGATATATTCTGTTGTCTTGTTATATATATATTTTCAAGATGACTTTGTTTCTCAAGAGATCATCAAAAACCAAAGAGCTGTTATATATTCTGTGTATACCTGATTTATCACACAGCATTTTACAAGCCCTTTTCTTGGCAGGAGAGATTAGGACTCTGAGTCCCCTCTCATCGTCTTATAAGGCCATCCAGCTACCTAATTGAACACAGATGCTCCCAGAGACCCCGTTAATCGAGTTAATGTCATTAACAATGTGGCAGAGAAGGGTGAGGATGGCAGAGTCAGGACTACCGCTATCCTCAGGGAATGCGTTCAGAAATGGCATGAAGTCTGGGAGTCCTACATCCCAGATGGATTGTGACATGAAACAGTGTTACATAGGACAATACCACAGTGAGGCTTTACCAATAGGGAGAGCAGGGATACACCTCTCCATCCACCTGACAGTGAGGGGTGCTTTCCGTATTAAATGTACGGAGATGCAGGATGACAAGAAAGCTACCCAAGAAGGTTAAAGCAGACAGTGAGCTGTCAGTGTCTGGACTGGCTGTTTACCGTAGGTCAATATTCTTCAGATGGCTCATTCTGACCAGAGAACACAACTCTAGATTTTCTACTCTGTTCCCAGCCATGGCCAGCTTGTCCACCGCACTCAGCCTCTCCAGAACAGCAGGGATACGGGGGAAGTTGTTGAAGGAGAGCCCCAGGCTGTTGAGCTGGGACAGGCCACCCAGCTCCTCGGGAAGGAAGCTCAAGTGATTTCCATCCAGAGAGAGGCTCTGCAGGCTGGGGGACAGAGAGGTCAGATAGATAGAGAGAAAGTAAAGTGAATAGTACTTCTTTGCTTTCCTCTATAGCAAAACCACTTTTATATAAAGAAGGCAGACAGCCCATAATGGTTTAGATGGCCTGGTTTACATGCGTGATTTAATGTGGTTGCATAACAAAACATCTGATCTTCCTCCATTTCACTGACTCCATTAAGAGTCCAGACCAGAGAGTACATTATTATGCCAAAACAGAGCAGGACTTAAAAAATTATTTAATTATTGATATCACGCCCCATTCATTTGAATATAAGAAATGGAAATAAAAGTGCCTTGAAATAAACAAATGTGGCATTATGAAATAAAAGTCCCTAAAAATAAATAAAAGTAGTAATAGAAATAAAAGTTGTCATTTGAAAAATGTAATTTTGAAATAAAAACCTATTCATTTATTTATTGCCTCAATTATTTATTTCAGGATTTATTTCATAGGCATATTTATTTATTTCATAGGCATATTTATTTATTTATGGATTAATTTATGGATTTAATATTGACATAAATGGCATCCCATAGCTATCTTAGCGTGCTTCGAATACGCATGTAATCATTTAGTTCAGGGGCACAGTGCATTAGTTAAGTTACTCCAAGATAGGTAATGCAGCTTTAAAAGGTTTTTAAAAAGCTTAACAACATTATGTGTTGTAACGCATGCAGGTATTGATCATCCCATTTAGCTTTATGAATAAAGTCACAGAAAGGTGACTTCATTCCACTGAGTCACAGCTTGTGACACAATAATATTGTTGTTATTAATATTCAATCAACATGTAGAAAACCAGTAAATATAACCAGTGCATCGTCATCCATTACAGTCAATAGCCACTGCAATGCTACCTTCTGCTGTGGGATTTATAAAACTGATTGGAGTTGGAAAATGTAATTGAATAGGCCTCCATATGTGTGTGAAGAGTATATGCATGTGTTTGTAGTTTGTGTGTGTGTTTCTGACAGTGTCACACCTTTGAAGATTGCCAATCTGTATGGGCACTCTTTGGATACCATTGCAGGAGAGGTTCAGCTCAGTCAGGGTGAGAATCTCACACACAGATTCAGGGAAGACCCCCAGGCGATTGTGAGACAGGTTCAGACTCTTTAGCTGGGAGAACCTGAGGAAAGAGAGGACCGTGTGTGAGACCAACAGCACACAGAAGACAACAGTGGAGAAATACAACTATATACTGCTGTCTTACTACTATATACTGCTGAAAAAAAGAACCATGATGACTAGCTTTGTTCTGGCAGCATTGCAGACTCATATAGGACATGGCCAAATAGTTTTTCACTGCTTCAACATCTTCAGAGACACGACATAGAGAATTTGTATTTCTTCAATTGACGGTGCTCAAAACTATGTTACGATTATGCATGACTACACTACAATGAATGAATGAATTAATGATTTTCTTTACTTTCGTGTCATGCCATCCAAATGGTCCATCTGGCATGGGATTACATGACACACTATTACAACGTAGCAAACACATACTTCCAGAACACATAATACAATGAAAACATAACACAAGACAATTACAACAACAAAAAGACACAAACGTCCGGCTCACGCAACATGACCGCCTAAAACGGGAGGTTTTAAAATACCTCAAATGCTAGATTTTTACTCACTCTGCTTTTAGCTAATTATCATATTGTATGCTGTCATGTGAAAAATGTGTTTCCAAATAGTGAAGCCTGTTTGTTTGTGCTCAGAGAATGTGGTTTATTGTAGCCTCAGCTGGCCATTTCATGTGCAACGTGAAACATTCATCCTCTCATGTTTATGTGCACGTGTGAAACCTTTCTAGAAGTGACGCAGCGTGAACGGAGGAGAAACAGAGACGGGAACAACAGCGGGATGTTTAGAAATGCTCTGCGCAGTTAGATTATCCGTGTGTGCGCCGCCTTCATCTCATTTGGCTGTCAGTAATGGAGTGCATGTCAGATATAAATATACAAACTAAATACACAAACAAGATAGGGGGGTGAGTGTAGGATCCAAAGAGAGATTACTGTTTTCAAGGTTAAATTCTTCTTAGCTAGTAAGTGAAGGAAATGGCCAGTATGTACACAAGACCTGAACACAGAAGGTAGGCTAGCAAACGATTAACATTTTATAGTTGTTGTTTTTTTTGTATTTCGAATCCCATCAAATAGGCTCTCTTTGTGGCGTGGGAGTGGACACAGAGCTACAGGCCTCCCCTGCTTTAATGAACAGGACATGCTGGCAGAAACACTCTTTCTCTATGAAGCATCTGGTGCAGCTGAACCAGAAACACAGGCTGCATTACAAGCACGAGTTCTACTGTATTACAGATGCCTATATCCAAAATGACACAGCAAAGCAGGAAATACAAATATAGTAGTAATATAAATACTAGTTTCAAGGAGTGGGTAGGGGTTTGGCATCTTTCATCAAAGATGCTTATAGGAAGGGCCTATCCTTAAGATCGAACCCACAACCTTTCAGTTGGGAGCCAACCAGCTAGAACACTGGACTATCTTGAAGGTGTTTGTACCTGGGCAAGTTGACCAGGCCTCCAGACCCCTGTAATCTCATGAAGTTGTGTCGTAGGTTAAGGTGGGTGATGTCCTGGCTGTAAAACAGATACTCAGGGACTGCCTCCAAACTGTAGCAAGACAGATCCACCAGGCTGACTGTCTGGGCCACCACCTTAACACACACACACACAAACACCCCCACGCACACACACACGCAGAAAAATAATACGATGACTCATCTTAGAACAAGCAACCATCAACTTGTTAGTTCCTGATTTGTTAACACTATGCACATTTTCATCAGGTTTATTTTTAACCTACTGTTGAGGACAAATACAACTGTTTTATCATCACTTATTACAATATTACCATATTATTTTAGGGTCTGCAGTGTGAGTGAGTTTATGCCATCAGGTCTCACCTATTTACATCTAGAGATGTAGTTAAATGCAACAAGCCAGCCAGTCATTGGTAAAGTCTACCTACAGTACAGAGGAAAGTCTCTCCTATTCACCAGAGAAGCACCCAGTGTACAGCTAGTCAGAGGAATGTGAGGGCTGCTCAGCCAAGCGTTACATCACGTGACTGCATTAAGAGATGACCAAGACAAAACCACTTATCTTCCACAGACCCCACATAAAAAACTGCTTCTCCTCTCAAAACAGTAGTCAGCTGTTTTGAGAGTGGAAAAACACTGGGGGAAAAATAGAAATGTGCATTTTATGACTAAAATACATTTGAATGCTCTCAGCAATAGGTGGCCGCCAGATCACAGCTGGGTTGTTACTAGGCGGTTTCTAGGTTGTACTACGTAGTGTGATACAGTGTACTGGGTTTTTGACAGGGTGATACTAGGTCATTACTATGTGGTGGTCGGGTGTTTGCTAGGTAGCTAAATTCTTGCTAGGGTGTACTGAGTGGTTGCTATGAGGTTGCTAGGGTGTGTGTGTGTGTGTGTGTGTGTGATGGATGGGGATTTAGTGTTTGCTCGAAGAAGAAAAAAACAACAACAAAAAGGAGCCATACAGACACTTTGAGAGGCACACCTGAGCCTAATTAAGGACCTATTTGTGTGTTGTTCAGCAGCAGGCAGACTCTGGACTGACACTGCAACACTGCAGCTGATAACAACCTGTTGGCCTTGACACACACAGGCCTGTTTATTTACCTGTAGACATGACTATAGACATGCTAAAGCTATTCCTAAATTAGGCGGTAATAAACCCACCCCCGCCGGCACAAACGGAACCAGAACTTGCCTCTCCATGTGTTGTGTCCTTATGAGAGAGAGAGAAAGACCACGTTTAAACGTTTAAACTAGCTAGCTTTGTGTATCCTTGCTCTGTGTGTCTTGTATATGCATAAAAAGGTGGGGCATCATGTGTACACAGTGTCAACACAGTTTCCTACTACTTATAAGAAATGCAATAGCACCCCCCACCCCACCCACCATAGTGGCCTTTAATCTTTAGAGCACTCCCACTAATCACCTAGGCTACTTTCATGACCAGCCACTCACATGTTATGCCTACCAAGAACAAGTAGAAATACGCTGAATTATCGGTTACAGTAGTTACTCTTCCCACGCACATACACAGCTCACAGGGCAGCCAGACAGCCATAAAATCCCAGCTAAATGTTCCGGTAGTGAATATAACGTGATAAATGTTCTCAGTAAAGGCACTTTGTTGTAAGATTGGGGGCCATTTGTCATTGTAATATGAAACCAAGGATGCTCATCTGAGCTGTATCACGGCTATTTTACTGTTGTGCTCTGATGACGAAGCCTACACACTCTCGTATGCAACTAGCAATAGAACTAATCCATGCGCTACACGCACCCGCACCTCGGAAGCCCATTTGCACGCACAAGCGCACTTGCTTACTATCTCGCACGTGCACAAGCACAACCTTGTGCATCGTAGCATAAAAAAATCTCCATGGAAATCATTTAAATAGAGCGAACAGGAGACACCGAAAGCGGGGGTCTATATTGCTGTGGCTGGACTTTGCATGAATTTGATTTCCTTTTCTTCCCTTGGTTTCTTCTACGCTCCCTAATTTGGCGCCAGCTCTGCCATGGCCACAAAGGCCAGGACCCAGGGCTGGCACTGGCTTGTAATGAGAAACACAGCACAGCCAAGCAGAGATAATAAAAATATGGGTTTGGTGAGAACATCTGGGATAAGGACCAGACAGGGTTTCTCTGAAAGACACAGATTTGACCAGACAAGTAGAACACGGATGGTTTAGAATGCAGTCTAATTCCCTTTGACTTGTGTAACCAAGGCTCTCTGTATGAGCGCATGCAAGGTGACTCAATACAAGAGAAGTCTAATGGTGCCAAGAAACATGGAACTATATGAGCCCTACACCCGGCGAGTAAGCAGTTCAATCAATGCCAGACAAAGCCGACCCTCTTCCTTTCTCCCTCTCCCTCTCAGTCTTTCTGTCTGTCTCTCTGTCTGTCTTTCTCCCTCTCTCTCACACACAGTCTTTCTCCCTCCCCCCTCCCCCCCCCCCCCTCTCTCTTTCTCTGTGGAGCCTATTAGAAGAGCTGAGAGCGGTGGTTTCTTATTGGAGGGCTCAGCAAGCGACTGGCCTGCATCGATGCTCTGATTTCAGTACAACCAATCCCGGGGGGAACTGACAAGGCGCAAACAAACAGAATGCTGCTGAGAGAAAAGAATGGAGGAAGTAAGCATACATCTTTTTTATGTACACATACAGGCATAGTTTACACTTTTTACACCCACCCACACACACTTGTGAGAGAAACAGTCTCTCGCACAGGTCACAGGTTTCTGCTTACTTTTGATGCCTGCCGATACCATCGCTGGTAGTCTGCCAACGTGTCAAAGTTGACAAAGTACGTCTGGGCTTGTGATCCAGCTGAGCTGAACATCAGACAGTGTTGCCTTCTCTTCACCTCCTCCACCTCAACACACATACACACACACATACACACACACACACACACACACACACACACACACACACACACACACACACACAGCTCATTACTGTAATGATTTACATTATTTCTGTTGTTAAACTAAGATTTACTTCAGTAAAGGCCAACCACCTGAAGAAGACACACAAACAAAGATGACAAAATCAAAGACAAGGTCTTCCGACTATGAATGGGATATAGTACTGTGTATAAACAGAGTTTGGGCCGTCTTGTAGCTCAAAGTGCAGCACTCTATGTTCTCCGGCAAGCCATCCCAGCTGTGTTGACGTTGACGCTACACAGTTGGTCGTCTGTGATCTGGTATGTGTGGGTTTGGAAACGTGACTTCCTCCCAGCTTCTCCTCTTGAGCTCTCACCTTCCCCCCCACTAGGGGCAGGATGTGCATCTTCCCTGTCAGGCTGTCTTTGACGGAGGCCACGATGAGGCAGGTGCCACAGAGGATGACCTGCCGCTCGGCCCACTTGTGCAGCTGTGTCTTGCCCTTCCGCACGCTGAACATGCCTTTGAGCAGGGTCCGCTCCTGCTGGTCGGCGTTCACAGGCCGCTCTGGGGAGAAATAGAGGTTAGGGTAGGTTAGTCTAGTCTATAGTCTAGTGGGTCATGGGTTCCATCAAAGTCCTTATAGACAAGTCTGGCCACTTGGCAGCCATCTTGGTAACGCCCGCGGGCAATTATTTAACAAGATCTATCTAAATGAATGGGGAGAGATCCATAACTGCACTTTCAATGGTCACCGGGACATAAAAACTGCATAGAATCACCAGTCAAATCTAATAATAAATGTTTACAAAGTTTGGAGCCTCTTTTCATTTTTTTTTGCTCCGATTCAAATGTTTGATAGCCATGATTCATGTCGTAGCTGGTTGCATTGGTTTAAGGCTTAAAACTCTTTATATAAGGATTTTTCGAAATGTCAATGGAGAAAATGAATGGGAAATTTACTTCCGGAACCAGAGCCCTTAAAAAAGTGGGCGGTCACTGTTGAGCTCTATATGTTTCCCGATCGGCCGTTTCAGATTGGCTCTTTGGGAGAGGGGCAGGATATGTGCAGCCAACCGGCATCGTTGGTGTTATGGCCTTCTCCAATAGAGTTCTATTCAGGATTCTTGAAGTGGCCTGTCTCTTCTATAATGTCTCTGGTTCGATCCCCATAATGCCCGGCCAACCTGTAAGCATCCTTGAGCAAGATGTCTAACCCCTACCTGCTCCTTAATACTGGATAATAATGGATAAAAGACTCTGCTAAATGACCTAATTTTAGATGCACATATAAGAGTAATTAAAATGGTATTCATTGTATATTTTTTCAGTTCCAAGCACGTTTTTAAGAAACAATGTAACAATGTAACAATGGATACATTTGGTTTATTAGCAATGGAATGGAATATTTCATGCCAACGGCTGTAATTCACCAAGCCATATGTCAATGTTGGTGTCCCTGCGAGTAAAAACAGTAAATATCAAAATATCAATGCCCTTGCCATTGTCTTGTCATAAATCAATGATAGCAGTATTCATTATATAATTTGTTCTGCTGTCAAACTTGCAACTGAAACAAATGTGTAAACAGACATTCTGTATTTCTATATGTTATAGCCCATAGTTTTAACTGCATGTATATTCACTGCATCTACAATATAGCAGTGAATAAACCAACTCTAGTCTTTAGTCAACTCTAGCTGTTCATTTATTAGCATTACGACTGCTGTTTACGAGGAAAACTCCACTGTTTGCTGATCTAGTCTGGCCAAACTATTGGCAAAAGTTTGACACTGACCTCTGCCGTTTACTCCAGCTAAGCAGCAACAGTACACGACGAGAAAAAGCCCCAACTGCTTTTGTTGCTGTCGGCATGTGTGGATCATGGCCTTTACGTATTAAGATATATTAAGGATATACAGGTTATTGACTGCTACACGGTCTAGGCATTTTCTAAAGTTCAGAATCTTGTTAATCTAATTAGGAGTATGTGGAGTTATAGCGTATAGGAGCAGGGTTGGGGAGCAAGAACAATGAAGTCATCTACTGTAGATGTGATATCACCTATGCATTAGTCACTTCCTTAGTCCAGGCTTTCCTGGAACTGTCCCTAAGTCATCACTTAAGATAGAGATTGCCAAATTATCTCATGCGCATGACTTAAGGGAAAAAAAATGCTAACTCAATCAACAGCCATTAATTAAAGCAGTAGTGTCCGAGTGTTTTTTGTATTTTTAACCACCCCATGCCTCTGCCTTAGGCCACATCCATACTAGCACGGGTACATTTCTACACGGGTAAAACACGCAGCCACACTACCATTTTTGTCTCTGTTTAAAAAAGTATCTGCGCCCATACTGAAACCGTTTGTGGGGGTGTGGCCGTGGTTTAGCTCTGTCTGGGTGTGGGAGGGAATGTTTGGAGGTGTGATTCACAGGAGTTGGGGTTCGGAAGACACGTGTGGGCAATTAATAATCACCTGTCTCCCTTTTTAAGCAGTGTGAGAACGCAGCTGAGGAGGCAAGCTGGGACAGACGGTCTGGCGGAGTGGACGAACAGGGGGCGACCAAGAGGGAGCTCTCAGAGATTAACACTTGCATTATTGCATATTGAGTTATTGTTGCATAACGTGGAATATTGTGGCAACTTGGTAAATAAAGGATACCTTGAACCAGAGAGTGTGTTCATTACGCTACATCCGTTACTCCAGGGGAAACTGCATACGTCACTGAACTGCGCATGCTCAGGTTGCTAAACACATGACCATACACAGCTACTCCGTGTCATTTCCACTTTTGTTCTTTAAGGAAACAGCACTGTTCTGTTCGCGTGAGGCAGGCAGACAATGAGGTAAACCTAAAACTCATTCAACTAAAAGTAACCAACAACTATAAAGTCACAAAAGCTGTGGAAAATACGCACTGGCAGACATGCCAGAGCAAATATGGTGATATATTGTAGCTCTATAAAAGACATCATCCGTCATCTGAGGATTGCGAACAGCTGAGAAAGGAACAGCCTCTCAACAAGGATGGCATTAGGCTACTGTACAAAGACACACATAATCATAGTCTGTTATTATTGCACATTTGGTAAGAACGTGATGTGATTGTACAACTTTTTCCATTAGGCTACTTCTTGTTTTACTTTTGTTAAGTTTTGAATATTATTTGCAATAATAGAAAATGAAAAAGTATAAAAAGACAATAAATAATATACATGTCCGATGTGTTTCTTTTTTTTTTTTACTTTGATACGTAGGCCTACATATTATTATAGCCTACTAGATTACACGTTTACAGTAAAAATCAAATTCCAATATTGTTATGGTATGCCCTGCATAAATATTTACATTTTCTTTTCGCTATCTTTGTCGCTTAAGTAGTAGAGCTTTAAAGCAACTTTTTTTTAAACCATCCACCGGACATCTTTTTCACATTGTATGTCTATGTTTACGGTTTAGTTCACTAAAGTTGAGTGGAGAGTTCCTGGAGTCTGGACATAAAATCTTTAAGCCATTCTTCAGGAAGCGTTTAATTGTTCCGAAAACCATCACGCACTTGCTCGCCCAGGGCTTATTCAAAATGTCGATCCTTATGGGCGGTAGTGAGCTTGGCCAAGTCGGGTTCAAGTCTGTGTTATGCACTTTTTCTACTCCCCGCCAAAATCCTACCACTGCCAAAATAGTATAGTCACGGTGATCATGAGATCTTGCTTTGAAAAGCTCAGTTTTCGCCATCCACACTAGGCGGGGAACCCGGCCACTTGGGAGAGCTTGGCTGATAAGCTTTGGTTTCAGTGCTGGAAACCGCCGGATTAGTGTGGATGGAAGGCCAAAACGGAGAAATAAAGATGCGATTTAAGACGAACCCGTGCTAGTGTGGACAGGGAAACTCTCTACGGACCACAGAGAGAGAGCAGAGAGAAAGACTAGATCGGAAACCGCCATGTCACAGTTAAGTTTAACAGGTGAGATTTGGACAGAGGTTGGCTAAACTTTCAAGGTGTGTGTGTGTGTTCCTCTCTAATATAGGTCAGATTGATGAAAGAGTCAGACAGTTGTGAAATACTTTCAATCTAATTATACAGCTGCAGGCTACGATTGCAGGGAGCCTTAGGCCACGAAGGACACAGCACAGGACAGGCATGCAATTCCTGCCAAGTTATAAGTACTGTACACTGTACAGGTTAATGGCAGGCCAAACAAGCACAGCCTCTGCTACTTCTTTGTTTTTCATTCCTCTTCCTGTGTAAAGTTCTTACGGCCATGGGGACCCCAGTGTACACATTCTCAATCATTCACTTCACTTTACTTCACAAGAGCAACAAAGGAACTCAAAGTCTGCACGACTTTTCGCGGCTAGGGAAATTGATAATGAACAATCACAATGCCTGTGAAAGCAAACTGGTTGGCTGGTAGATCGATGGTCTCCCCAACCCCACTCGGAAAGGCAAGACAAAGCCCACAGGGTCCAAGGCACGCAGCACGGGCTGACTGAGAGAGGATGGCCTGGACAGTGGAGAGAAGATCTATGTTACTGCTACACGCCGATCTGCCGTGGAAGACATTGTGCACATGAAAACATGCAAAGCAACAAAATTAATATTATTCAACATATAGCCTAGCTTTTTACAGAAAATATTCAGATGTAACCC
>JAOEHI010000732.1:0-13415 GCA_025447815.1 Percopsis transmontana
AGCTGCTCAGGGTGGAACAACTGGCGGTAGGTTCCAGTGCGCACCTCATCTGAGGACCAAGATAAAATCGTAGGTTACAGTATTTGAAGGATAGACAAAATATGAATATTGAGAAATAAGATTCTAATTATATATTAAAACAAGTAAATATGACCACGTCTAGGATATTTTTCACAGCGCTAACGATTCAAACTTTCATAATAATGTATTTTGGGTGAGTTAGAGATTTTAATTTCACAGTCTGTTTCCATTCTAATCTTCTGGGTGTTGTTCGGTGATAAACGATCGCCACAGTTGGAGGGATTAAAAAATATTTGGTCAAGGTCAAAATCAGTCGTAGGTCCCCTTCAACTGTCAAAGATTACAGCTGTAATAGTTATGGCAGTAATCCTGCAAATTCCCCAAGGTGCATAATAAAGTACTGTATAGCTGTGTCCATATTCTCTATGCTACATATACTAATAGTGTGAATTTTATATGCAATATTTTAGTACGCACTTTCAGGAATGGAATAATATCACCATGGGTAGGCCCTTCTTGAGAATCACAAATTTTAAGTGTGCATCCACTGCACAATACACTTCTAAAACACGTTTTTTCCATAGTCATTTATACAGGTGCAGACACTAGTTTTACTATAGTGTTTGGTTACACTTTAACCTCTAGATGGCAGTAATCCTGTGGTATCATTACAAATGACTAGCTGAGGTAAAATTATTTTAGGTGCAGTACTGAAACCTCCCATTAGATGGTGATATAGGCAAGCAACAATTCCACCTATAGGAAAATCTACCTCCTAGTGCCCCTATATTCACTGTAGGAGAGCTTACCTATGACAGTAGGTTCCAGGTCGACAAAAACAGCCCTGGGGACGTGTTTTCCAGCACCAGTCTCGCTAAAGAAGGTGTTGAAAGAATCGTCTCCACCACCAATTGCTTTGTCGCTAGGCATCTGTCCGTCTGGCTGAATTCCATGCTCCAGACAGTAGAGCTCCCAGCAGGCGTTGCCGATTTGGACACCGGCCTGACCAACGTGGATGGAGATACACTCACGCTGGGGTGGACATGAAAAAGATTAAGGATTTATGTTTTTCTTTCCTTCTAACCACATTCAACTCAAATCTCAATCCTCCAAAATCCTACAAGATTCTTAATCATCTTTTGTAATTGTGTGTGGTCTGTGTTGAAAAGTAGGCTATACAAGCAAAAGCTTCAATTTATCCTTCAAATCTTGAAAATACATGCATACAAACAATTATCGTTAAACAGAGTTTAGCCTATATAAATTAGTAAAATGTAAAGTCTGAATACTTTAAATACCAACCCATTTGGCTGTTAGACAGACTAATCATTTCTTTATAAGATGTCTAAGTGGTGTTCAATCTATGGTTGTCGCTAGCAAGCGCTCTTTCAGCAGTTTTCTGTGGTAATATAAGATTCTGTATATTGTGCATTTGTCTACTGTGAGAAGAGAGAATTATGTAGGTCAGATATATTGTAGACCACTGTCTCTTTAAAAGCCAATGCTATACCCTACTGTCACACTGATATTATACAACCTTAGAAGCCCCCAATTTCTTACGTTCTATTTTTTATTTGTTTGATTTGCTATGATTGTTGTTCATAACCAAAATTAGAAAACAATAATCAATAACTTCCCTATTTTTATTGAATGAAGGTCACAAATGTTCCACTGATGTAAGGGTGCAAATAGCCTAGCCTATAAAGGTAGGCCTATGTAATGAGGCCTATTTAAAAAATAGCGTTATAGAGTGAGTTAGTGCCAGTCAATTGAAAACCAACAGCGTGTAATCTGATTTAAAGAGCTATGTGAGGATGGGATTAAACCTGGCAGTAGGGATGCATGACATATGCCGTTGTAAAATAAAACCATATCGAATTCAAAGACTGTAAATATCAAGCCAGGTGAAATAATAAATTAATGCTCGGGCAAATGTAGGCCTACATTTAGTTATGTGACAGATTGATCACTATCACTCAATATCACTATCACTCAAAAAATATCTCAAATCTGTTAAAAAAATAAAACAAGCCTATATATAACGGTAGCCTACAGATTTGAAAACGTTACAACAAATATTTCTTACCATTATTGCTCGTCGAGATTACAGTATAGCTTACAATGCAATGAGACAAGTCTTTGCGGAGTGTTCGCTTCTGATGTCCTCGATGTCTGAATCTAATCTGTTGCTTACAAACCGTGCTCTGGTCTGCCCCCTGTAGGGCAAGATGTAACACGCAATAGCACGTCTGTGTCGCAGTATGCGTCTACCTAAATCATCCATTTTTAACCATGGCTAATTTTTTTCCGTGTAAGAATTATGTCAACGGGTGTTTAGAAAATATTATCCGTTTCATAAAAAATAGCTGGCTTTTTATGAAAGCAAATCACAGTTGATCAACAGGTTGCACCCTCCTGCAGCTATTAACATGTGACTCCATCTTGAGACAGCCAGGGAGAAGAAAAATAGGGTTCTTGAAGGGATGATGTGAACAATGCTTTTACAAAAGATGAAAACCCACACACTGCTGAGTGCTTGTGAAATGTGTTTTTATTGTTACTAACAGTTGCTGGTTCAAACAACATTATTACAATAATGAGCATGAGCAGTATAGGCATCTTTGCCAACAACGATGCTTCGTATCGCCTTATTTATGTAGGCCTATAACCTATAGGCTAATGTAAACGTCGTGTATCTGTGTTAGATGTGCTTGCTGTTACAGCTTGTTATCATTGTGACGCCCACTGTATGTATGGTCAAATTTGTGTTTATATTTATTTTGATTATCTATTAGGCTATGATATTATAGTTCGGTCTATACTATTTTGCTGATTGTGTATTAGTCTATTTCGACCAGTAGGGGGGAGGAGGGAGACAGCCTGTGCCTTGCGTGTGTATGTGCGTGAGAATGGGTCTCCACTCTCCTCATATAGCCTAGTTGAGGAATCTGAAATGACAACATTGCCTCCATCTCCTCTTTTATTTACCCCGTTTACAGGCCAGTATATTGTTTTAAAACGTACACAACGTGTTGAAAAATAATCAATTCGCCTATATTTTGGTTTTAAATTATCATCCATGATTTGCCTGTGCCACCGACGAGATTCTATTTCAAACTTAACTTAACATTATTCAACTTGCTTTATTCCTTTAACATTTAAATAACGACTTTTTAAATTTCGATAGAAAAAAAAATTATTAGGCCTAGTATTCTTCTCGTATCCAAGCGATTTAGAACGCAATTGGTTTTGGGTTAAGTTATTAAACAACACACAATATGATCAAACTCTCAACAACCTAACATTTTCTGACCAAATAACAGATGTTAAGCAAAACAATTAAAACGTCATTCTACACTCACCATGCAAGAAGGTAGAATAAGTCACGTGACCGCGTCACTAAGGTCCGTGGATAGTCTCCGACAGACTGCCCCTTGCCAAAATAATTTACTATAAGATGAGTTTTGCACTACGTCAAGCATACGCGCTGCCTCACTCCCACTGACAACGTGAGACATTCGTGGCTGACAATTTAGTTTTGGAACCTAAAACCATTATTTAGTATGAACAAAATTACTTATAAAATGAAATATATTCTATTTCTTTTTACGATTTATGTGCAAGAGGGATTACCGAGAGAATTTGAAGCACATCTTGGAGGAAATAACTTACTTTTACAGGTGACGTTGATCATTATTCAAATGGTTGTTTTTGGTTTTGACAGTCGTGTTGATTTGAACTTTGGGAGTGGCATAACATTACTCCAGCTGCAATTTTTATATAAAATACAATGCATAATAGGTCTACATCTAACCTACCGTATTCTTCCTGCACATAAGCTGATGTGCTCTCACGAGTTAAATGTGCAAGGCTTTTATGACATCAGTGGCAATGGTTATCAAGTAAAGATGCATGTGTACAGTTCTATTCTCAATGCAATATTAAACTGCCCTAAATAGCATAAAGTAGTTTCCACACCTAATGTCTTTGTTTATGTTAAATTCCCAGCAGTCTCCAGGATATGTGGTAATATATTGACACAGGAATGATTTGTGTGCAAAATTACAATTTAAAACCATACCAGGCACGCTTGCGGGACCTGTGTACAGTGAAAGCATTTATTTCCAGTTCCACTTCCCTTCCTTTCATGAATGGTTTTGATTCAGACTATTTTCACACAGAATCTCCACTCCAAAACTCACAGACAGAATGGACAACTACTTCAAGAAGGAGGCATTTTTGTAAACAAAATCAATCTCTGCACAACTATCATTTGGCAAAGAAATAATTTATTCATTTCTGATCTGTTAATAAACAACATTTGCCTCCTTTACTTTAAGAACAGTCTTTATTCATGTAATAAAGTAGCCTAACTCAGCCTTTGACTGGTTTGTTGCCTTGTTTTCCTTACAGAGACTAAAACGCCAGAGCAAAATAACCAAGCCGGTGGTAAGTTATGGAGCTTCCACATGAGAGAATAGGCCTACAGTCACAAAATATTACATCACATATTATCATACCGTAATACGGTACCAATCAGTGTAGTGAGACTGATAGTTAATGCCTACCTATCTTCTGGCATTAGGCTTTGAGGTTTTGTTTTTGTCAAGAGCCCAGTATTAAGGGCGGTTATGAGTTCATAGTTATAATTGGGATGAAGACATATTTTTTCTTGTTTTTGTATTAAACAAACAAGCTACAGTAGATACCAGTAAGTGTGAGGGCTGTAGCGGTACACTTCAGGCCTGTCTCTCGGTCCGGCAGTAATATGGTCAGAGTTGACCAGAATGGTTTCGGAAGGCGCCAGCATTACCCAAGTAAACACGTTAAGTGGGGAGATACCATGCAGAGAACTGATTTGTGTTGTTTCCTAAACCTGTCAAGTCAAAGCTACAGGGTTTCTGGGTAAACCATGGTGTGCTAGTGGGGGAAAAAACACAATTTGAGGGGATTGTGATGGGGACCAGGATAGTAAAATGGTTTTAATAGTGTAGAGAGATAAGATTGCTCGTGCCCCCTAAAAGTGTGATATTACAACCATGGGTATCATTTTAAATCATTACAATTAGGTAATTAAGCAGACACTTTTATCCAAAGCAACTTACAATTACATGGAGCAGATAGGGGTTAGGCATCTTGTTTAAGGATGCTTACAGGAAGGCCAACTCTGGGACCCATGACCTTCCGACGGGGAGTCCAACACCTAGACCACTAGACTATCCTGCCTCTAAGATAAATAAATAAAATATGATTGTGAAATTGTCTGTGTCATGCCCAGGTTTATCCTATGTGGAAATGATCTAGAAAGTGCACCCATGTGAGACATTTCTTGCTACAGAGTATCTTAAAAGAGCTGTACTTCTGTGAAATTGTAGTGTTGTATAATGTGTTCATTCCTTCGGTAGCTGAAGGTGACAGACTACCATGTGAAGTGTTCGGTAGTGTCCCGCTATGCCATGACCACAATCCAGAGCTCAGTGTGGAACCAGCTTCCTGTCACCAAGGAGGCTGCTTTTGAAGTGGACCTGCCCACCTCTGCATTCATCTCCAATTTCACCATGTGAGTCTGCAGTTTAAGTGCTCTTTCTGTCACTATAGCTTTATTTCTACGTGAAAGTTTGTCTGTCAGTCTGTGTCATTGTTCAATTTGTCTTCCCCTCCCCTCCCCTCCCCTCCCCTCTGCACCACCCATACATACACTGATACTCCAGGGGGTTCGTGTTCGTGCATGCACATACTGTATGTGCACGACATGTGTGCTTCATCCAATGACCTGAAACTCTTGAAAGGAGTAGCCTACTTTTTAAAAGAGGGATTGTTTTGATTTTTAGAGGCAAAACACCTGCTCAGGTGTGTTTACTCTACATATGGAGCAGGATAGTCTAGTGGTCTAAGTGTTGGATTCCCAGCCGGAAGGTTGTGGGTTCAAGCCCCAGAGTTGGCCTACCTGTAAGCATCCTTGAGCAAGATGCCTAACCTATCTGCATCATGTAATAGCACCATGTAATTGTAAGTCGCTTTGGATAAAAGTGTCTGCTAAATTACACTTGTATCCATATTAATTCTAATATTGAAATATCCTGCCAAAAGGGAGGTTTTAAAATACTAGATACTATTTTTTGGATTTATAACTGAAAAAAACAACAAAATATACTAGGGATCTCACAATCAACTTTTTTGGTATCCCGATCCGATCCATATAGCTGCCGATTCAGATCCGATTTGTTAATAAACATTTAAATATAGTAGGCCTATAACTGTACCATACTATCTACGTCCTATTTCTTGTTGTAATCAACTTTCTTACTGGATAGCAAACTCAGTTGTGAATTAAAATAGTTAAGTTAAGTTAATAAATAATAAATAAAATAATCACTTATCATTGATAAGTGATTAGAATTGATAATAGTAAGATATATTAGCTAATAGAAATGTATACTGTTGGTATATTATTTAATGATCTGAAAAAATATTTTGAAGTAAAAACTCAGATACGCTACTTTAGAAGTTTTTTAAACTTTCAACACTTCTGTGTCACATTATTAAAGCTTCCGCTACAAAATTGTAGGTGAATTTCTCGTCTTTTCAAGGCACTCGCCAGTGAAAGCTGCGTCAGAGCCTTCTTTGTCTGAGTTTCCTTGGGCTGCTTTGAGTTTCCAATTTATAAAATGTCTACGTGTGACGGAACAGTACAATCTGCGCGTAAATTGGACAAACACGTAAATAGATAGGGCTCTGGATCGGGCCATACCGACCTAAAATATACATTGAGTTCACTACTACACAAGGAAAATAACGCACAAATTAACTTCACTTCAGATGAATTATGTCAGGGGTCTAAAATCAGTTGAAAGGAGACACATACTGTATGTTCATTACTAAGAGGGTTGAAACTACTATCCTTTAAAATGCTAAATATAAGCAAAACAAATAAGTCAACATTACAGGGTCGACAGCAAGCCGTGACTGGATTTGGGAGCGGAAACAGGTCAGGGGGGAGAAAGTAGATGAATACTAGTCTTTGTAAATGGCAGGCAGAAAGTTAATAGACAAAATGACAGTTTGCCCATTTCTTCCCCCTTTCCCCAATGCACAGTTTACTAAGGCACATTGCCAATGTAGACATACTACACATGCCTGCATACCTGTAGCCTTTCACATACATGTACTGTATGGAGATTTGAATGAAGTGTGAGTCTGAAAATGTATCATTTTTAGAACCTTACAGTGATGCATGCAAGAAAATATTTCACAAATCGAATCCTTCCTCTGTTTTATAGACACAGTATATACTATACAGTATTGGCATACCTCATATTTTTGCATGCGTCTTTAGAAATCTGGCCTGGGCATCAGAAACTAACCAAAGGAAAAATATGTGGCGAAAGTTTCTTTAGATCTGTGGTATTTCTGTCTGAGACTGAGAACTCTGTGTTGTGTTCATAGGTCACTCGTACAGTCATTCCCATACCCTCTTAGCCAGCCGCACATAAATACACCCCCCTCCATTTTACACTCTGCTCTACCATGCCATACCATTCTGCTCTGTATCTTAAACAAGACCTGCTTCAAGCATGTGGGTGTATTTTGGTTGGTCCTTAATGGGTTTTTTTCTTTTTCCGATATATTTGTTCAAAGGACTTGACCCTAATTTAGCACCTTGTGGCGAGACAGAGCGACTGCAATACTATGTAGGAACTGTACTTTGTGACTTTGTTCACACCTTTGAGACCTGGGCATTGGTTTGGCAGGGTGTACTGTAGCACAGCAGCGTGCGACCTTAGAATGTGTAATGAGTGTTATAAGATTTCACTTTATTAAACACGTTTTCACAAGTAAATTACCCACAAACCTTCTTATGACCTCACCTCCCTTCCCATTTTCTGTGCTTTGTTTTTAACTTTTTTAGCTTGTTATTGACCTGTAACATAATCTGCCTACTGTGAGTCCTACAGAGAGACATTTCTTCTTCTTCTGTCCTCCCACCAGCACCTCTAACGGTAAGGTGTATGTGGCCCAGGTAAAGGAAAGAACTGCTGCCAGGAAAATCTATGACGCCGCCAAGAAGCAAGGGAAAACAGCCGGCCTCGTTGCTACCAAGTGGGTCTGAAGAAAATACAGTAACTGTTGTCTTGCTGGAACCAAATAATCAGCTTTTGGAGGAAATATTGATGTTACTTGGATCACACATTATGTAAAGCCCATACACAGCATAGAGCAGTGCTTCTCCTTTTGTTTTTACCCCTGACCCCCAAAAAGAAATGGTTCATAGTTGTCAATTCACAGTCCTTTAAACCCTAATCCTAACCCTACAAATGTATCTACACAAATGTAGTCCCGCAATTAAACACTATTAAAATGTAGTCACATATAATAAAGATAACAAAAATGAATAATAAAAAAAATATTGTGGCCCATCTATGAAATCACCCCATCCCCCCAAGGGCCACTCCTGCTATACGTATATTATGTTGTGTTGCAGAGAGAGGGAGGTGGAAACGTTCCGCGTAGCAGTCAGTGTGCCATCAGGGGCACGCATGTCCTTTTCTCTGTTCTACGAGGAGCTGTTAACCCGTCGCCTTGGGTGCTACGAGCTCAGCCTGGGTCTGAGGCCTGGTCAGCCCGTGCAGAACCTCACGCTGGATGTCAGTATAGCAGAGAGGACGGGAATAGGCTCCATTAAGATCTTCCCCCTCAGAACAAATCGACTCCTCTCCAACACTGTCAAAGGTAGGACTTGACATAAAACATGGTTAAAGCTGCTATAAGGTAGGATTTCAGAGTTGCAACGAGAGCTAGCAAAAAAAAAAGAATGGACTCCCTCTGGAGCGCATTGGTCTGACATTGCTAAGCGCCGTTGAGCTGTGTGCACGCATTCATGTGATTGACAGGCAAGGCAGATTCGCCGGACCAATCAGGGAAGAGGCCATGACTGGTCAGAATTCTTTTGGGTGGTGTCAAAAATCTGAATCGACTTATATATTGTAGAGGCAGGGGCTATCAAGCAGAGCAGATATTCTCATAGCATTTCACTCACTGATAGCTGATGGATGTCTATTGCATTTCTAAGAAATAACACTAAATTTATAGTTCTTAAAACCTACCTACTGCACCAAGTGTGAAGACAGAATGGGCTACATTTCAGGACTCTGTGATGTCTTAGCTCTTTTTTATTATTATTGTAAAGCATCTGTTAATTTGGATGCTTATTACTGTGGCTAGATGAGCCGCAATCTGATTTGTTCTTCCAAGATACACTGTATTTTGCATAGTATAATAACACATTCTCAAAACCACAACCTTTAAATTCCATCCTTTCCATAAGTCTATCAATTGCGCCACAGTGCATCATGAGATAATAATTATGAATTATCTTGTCATACTTCTTCACAGGTGGGGCTGATGCCCCTGCATCTACTCAAGTAGAGCAGAGTGCTTTCTGTGCTCATGTTCACTACAGCCCCTCTCTGCAGCAGCAGAACAGCATCTCCTCCAAGGGCCTCTATGCAGACTTCATTATCCACTATGACGTGGAGCTGACAGACCTCATGGGCGATGTCCAGGTAAGCAGCTTTCCCGGCCCATACAGTAGCTTGTCAAACACATTAGGTTACAGTACATGAAGTAATGGTAATGCTATCCATTCTCTGCTCCTAGGTATATGACGGCTACTTTGTGCATTTCTTTGCACCAAGGGGGCTTCCAGTGGTTCCCAAGGATGTCATTTTTGTCATTGACGTCAGCGGCTCCATGATTGGCACAAAAATTAAACAGGTAATGTGGGTGCCGACTCTTGTGGTTTCGGATGCTACAGCTATGCCTACAGGTGCCTCTAGTCTAAATGGTGCCCCCTATGCCCCTCTTTACACACTTTAACTAGTACCATTTAACAGTGCGACTTACTAGGTTGATCTTTAAGTGAACTGTAACTGCTTGTAAACTATTTCTTAGTGAAACAGTATATCAAACAGTATATCAATTACTTAACCATGGAATGCTGTAAATAGAGGTACAACCTTTTTTATTTTATTATTTTAGCGTTCCAGGCATGAGGGGTGAGTAATTAATACCAAAAATAGTTTTTGTGGGCAAAGTGTTCCTTTAAACTGCAGTTGTAATTTTAGGTGCAAGGACTGGCACCTCCCACAAGATGGCGCCTATAGGAAAGTCCACCTCTGACTTTACCATTGTAAAGAGACCTATTTAAACCATTATATCGTTTGGTAATAATGCATTTATATTTATTTTGAGAAAACTATTTGTTATGTACCAGACCAAACAGGCCATGAACACCATCCTGGGGGACCTTAGAGAGGGAGACTACTTCAACATCATCGCCTTCTCCGATAAGGTCCACTCTTGGAGGAAAGGACAAACAGTGCGTGCAACTCGTCAGAACATAAGAGATGCCAAAGAATTTATACAGATGATTATTGCTGAAGGATGTGAGTTGGGATGTGACACTTTTTTAACTGGGGTGTTTCAGAGATCATGCCCGAACAGTAAAAGAAAATCATTCATTTTTTTTACCGTTTATTATTTCTGTTCTCCCTTCAACCCACTCCCTTCACCTCCACCCCTATTTGCTTCTCCCCTGTCTCAGGGACCAACATCAACGCAGCTCTGCTTTCAGCCGCCCAGCTTGTCAACCACCCTCCCTCTAGTTCTTCGAGCCAGTCCACCTCCAGAGCCCGGCGTGTCCCTCTGGTGATCTTCCTCACCGATGGGGAAGCAACCGCTGGAGTCACAAGCGGTGACACAATCCTTAGCAATGCCAAGAAGGCTTTAGGATCAGCCTCGCTGTTTTGCCTTGCCTTCGGCGACGACGCCGACTTTCCTCTTCTGAAACGCCTCGCCTTGGATAACCGAGGCGTGGCTAGGATGGTGTATGAAGAAGCAGACGCAGTCCTGCAACTGAAGGGCTTCTATGATGAAGTAGCCACCCCTCTTCTATCGGACATCCAACTGTCCTACCTGGACGACCAGGCGTTTGACGTCACTCGTTCTCTCTTCCCGAACTATTTCCAGGGCTCTGAGCTAGTGGTGACTGGGAGAGTTAAACCAGGCATTAAGGGCTTTACAGTATCACTGACCGCCGTTGATTCCGAGCAGCAGGTGAAGGCAGAGAGTGACGTGTTGCTGTCCACAGCAACGGCAAATGTGACTGAGAATTTAGTGGGCTGTCCCTGGAAGACAGATGGGATCTCCAGCTTTGTGCATCGCCTCTGGGCTTATTTCACCATCAAAGAGCTGCTCCTGGCCAAACAGAACAGCACTGACCCAATGGCCCAGAGGTTACTGGCAGAAAAAGCCACCAACCTCTCCCTCAAATACAACTTCGTAACACCAGTCACGTCTTTAGTGGTCGTAAAGCCAGATGCAGATGAATTAACTCAAAGTTCAACCACCGTTCCCTCTACCACTCTAAAACCAACCACCTTAGCCAGTACAACTGCCACTACAACCACAACCATTTCTAGTACTTCTGCTACCAAAATAGCTTCGGTTGCTTCAAAGAAACCCAACTCACCCATGAAGCCAAGGCTTAACAAAACAAAACCAGATCCTTCACCTCCTAAGCCCCCTCCTGGCCAACCCATCAACACCAAACAACCCCAAAAGAACTCAACAGCTCCTACGTCGGCTAAAACAGTGGCTCCACCATCCACCAAGAGAAGCTCTACAACTCTCAGTCCCAGTACCATCAAAACTGCCCCAACACCATTGTCTGGCAAAATATATTCTCCTTCTACAAACACCTCCAAAACTACTGGGAGAATATCAACACCTGTGCTTAACTCCTTAAAAACTGCTCCACCGCCGGCACCTGGAAAAATGTCGACCCCTCAGCCCAGTAGCATAAAAATGACACCTCCCGTGACAACAAAAAACACCATGTCTGTAACATCCACTACCCCAACTCCACTCAGTTCAGTGAGAACCAAACCTGCACAACTGCCTGGGAAACCCCTTACATCCCAACCCGGCACAATGAGCACAGCTCTTGTCAGAGAGACTCTTCCTGCCTTGGAGACGGAGAACAACACAGAACCAGCCACAGATATGCATCCACCTGAGCTCACTACCATGTTGACCTCCCTCATCTCTCCTACCCCAGCTCCAGCTCCGGTTTTGCAAGATAACAACAAGGACTTCTACTTAGACCCAGACATCCGCATAGCCACGCTTGTGTCTGCCACCTTTGCTCCAATGCCTGGTGTGACCAGCGGGTCCAAACTATGGGAGGCTGCAGAACTTTTAGGTAGGTCATGTACTCTACTTTCTCAGTCATTTATCAATACGATTTACAGATATGCCCTAGGATGCTATTAAACAACGGAGACTCATTTTAAAGTATTTAAAACTTGGTATATAATTATGACTATATCTAATTGCATATACTTTATCTTTCCACTAGATGTCTCTACCTCGATTCAGATTCAGAAAAAAGGTGAAGCTGCATTTTTACTCATTACTTTGTCAGATACTGATATTGCAAGTTAATAAAAAATGAATGGCCTTTGTACTGAATTTTCTGTCCAATTTTCTGTCCAATTGATCTTGTTAAAGGTGAGTTTTTCTATTAATGCACCACATCCTGTGGGTGTCTATGAGAGATTAACTTGAAAACCCAGCAAGCAACAGAGTTCACTTTCTAATTGTCCTCTTTCACTTGCCGTTTCCCAGAATATGATGCAACTTCCGACTATGACTACGATCTTGATTATGACACGTGTAAGTTTTGTCACATTTATTTTTGTACTGGCTACATTCTAGACATGAAATATAAAATATGTTTGTGTTTTTCAATGTTTTATCTGTAAGGGGACAATCCTCAAGAAACACAATCATATGGTAAGCATTAGAGGTCAGTGTTTACAGTTATATATCACTATGTTGATGACAAAGCCAATGCTTGCAATACTACTTGATTCCTGTCGTTGGTTTCAGTGCTTCAGGGTGGGAACTGTCCTTTTGATGACTGTGGTGTCCTTTTCGATCCTCTTCCGACATTGAGCTCTGTTGAGGAAATCTCTTCATCAGGTAGGGAGCAGTCTATTGTTTGGCTTTAAACGGCATAGGATAACTTCACAAATTGGCAGCCACTATTGCCCTGAGACACAGCTAAACTATGTTTTTAAAAGCTCATAATGATGGTATGATGGTGACCACAATCACGTCTGCTTCTATAGGCATTTTGTTCCTGATATAAACCGCATCACTTCTCCTGCACTCAGTATTTCCCGCTTCACACTGATATTGTATTATTGCATATTGCATTGCATTGTTACATACACTCACCTAAAGGATTATTAGGAACACCTTTTCAATTTCTCATTAATGCAATTATCTAATCAACCATTCACATGGCAGTTGCTTCAATGCATTTAGGG
>JAOEHI010000733.1:0-13414 GCA_025447815.1 Percopsis transmontana
CTCTCTCTCTCTCTCTCTCTCTCTCTCTCTCTCTCTCTCTCTCTCTCTCTCTCTCTCTCTCTCTCTCTCTCTCGATAGCTAGATAGCACAGATGCAACACAATACCCTTCCCATTAAACAGGTAAATGGTATTGCAAGTAAACTGTGAATGGTGATTTCAAAACCACCTTCGGGTTTTTGACACACACAAACACTCGCCAGGATAATAATACATTTATCAGCAACCATACACACCATAGAAAAATCAACATTTAATAAAAAGATGTTTAAAAATTTAAAAAATAACAACACGAAGACTGTCGTGAGTTTCTAAGTGTGAATTATTGTCCCTTTTAGGTTAACAGAGGCGGTCACAAATCAGTGATGTTCTATGATTCCTGTGTGCCCTTAGGCAGCACCCTGCTAATGCACAGCACTTACCCAGTGTTTGCAGACATGTGGCAGTACCCCGGGAGGAGTGTCGACTAGGAAAAAGGTCTCTTGTGCTGGCACATTTTTCAAGTCCTGTCAAGATGATCCCCTGTGGTGTGCTTAGTGAAGCGTAATCAGAATGCATGAGGATATTGATTTGACCTCTAACGGGTTATACATGAAGTATGAGGGAGACTCAGATTTATGTCATGGACTCCTTCAAAGGTTATCATCGATTAGGAATGGGGAAATGAATGGTTTAGCCTAGCAATTGCTGATTTTATTAATTGTTAATTATACATTTTACAAATTTATTTTTTCCAGAGCTAAAGACATGATTACAATACTATAAAATATTCCTAGTATTACTTCAAATTAGATGGTTAAATATACATGTTACCGTTCATTTGTTAAAACTGCAAATGTTATAATCTTAAATTGTTTGTACTGTGATAGAAACAGTATCCACCTGCAATTAATTTAGATTGACAATGGAATGCTTCAAACGCTACTGCTAGCCTCATACATTTCTGCCTGTCAGCACTCTGGTACTGCCGTATTGAGGAGGAGGATGATGCGAAGAAGGGAGTTGCACTGAGCGTTCATCCATGACATTCAAATCACATGGCCCAGATGAAACACTTCCGTGCTCTGTGTCAGAATAACAGGCTTTGGGGATACTGGGCCTCTTAACGCCAGTGGACTTCGCAATGCTAATATTTTCAAATGATTTAAAATGAAAAATGATTTCCTCCTTTCGACTATCAGTCTCCTCTGCCAAGCCACTTTTCTTTAGCAATTATTGGTTCATTATGCAGGAAGTCTGAGGAGTCGATGTACAGCTGAGTGCATTTTTCTCACAGACCCGCATCCATAGCTGCGAGCTGCGTACTTGTGGAGGAACAGGCATTCTAGTGTATTAATTCCTTCCACACGCAGACCCCTGATGCATGATATGCGCGTTGGCTGATTAATGGCTCCCAGTGTGTCCTCCTCCTACTTTGGATTCAGTCTTGGCGTCAGAGCCCAGTCAGCCATTGACAAGGGCTGCCATTCAAGCACTTGACTGTGCTCATTGACAATCTGGTCTCCCCGTTGCCAGGCTAAGTGTCGACTGAGTGAAACCTATTTTTACATGCCCTGTAACTGGAGCACGGTTCTCTCTCAGTAGAACCGGTGACTGGTCTGAAAGGCAAGTGCTCGTCAAGACCGCCACCAGAGCCACCATTTCTAGTTGGCTCCCTCTCTCCATTGTCCACTTGTCGTTTGAAGCATCGTTTGCTATTTAAAGTTTGTCTAAGAAGTATACACTGCTTACTTTACATCAATATACCCGCATGTTTGGAGCCTTCTGCACAGTATGCCAACTGGTTTTAGCGTTCAGCAGGCCATTTGCTGAACCCACAGCAATGTTTAAGGGTACAGAACAACCATGTGTAAATAATTTCCTTAAGATTTAGTTTTACCCATTCTCTATATTTATTTTGCTACCTAGTGCCTCAAACCAGTGCTTAATTGTCAAAGAATATTCATAATCGTCTTTATATTTGTATAGGACCTCAAAGACTCTATCCCTTTTAACTATTCTCTCATACTGGCTACTGGCTGGCTGGCTGCCAGCTCTTATCGTTAAACCACATGCAGAGGACGTTTTTATCATCCCTCTGTGTACAAACTCAAGTGCCCAATAAGGCCCAGCAAACTCATCGTGTTAACACCTCCTTTTAAATCTTGCTTTTTTTCTCTTTAAAAGTGTTCATGCCATACACAGAAAGAGGCAGAGAAATATGAGAAATATGAGATCTGCAAAGTTCCTTAAACCTTCCGCGTTTGACTCCAGTTTCATACTTGATATTCTGAAGGCTTTGTGGCTGCATATGGTCTGGGTGCGTGGTGATGTTCATGCACTTGTAACGCCTGGCTGTTCCTCTGGCCCGTCTCCACTGGCAGTGAATGGAACAGATGGGCCTGGGGCTTAAGTGACTCTGTTTTGAGGACACCTGTGCATTACGCGTGCGCTTCTTTTCTCACACACAGACGCACGAGAACACACACACACACACACACACACACACACACACACACACACACGCACACGCACGCGCGCGCGCACACACCCTCTGATCTGGTAGGCTAAGGAAGGATCAGGCCCAGCCAGATGGACACAATCAGTTGATGTGACCGCATTAGCCTGCAAGTGTTTGGCCTCAAACGCCGAGCTAGGTGAAGTGCATGTGCACTTCTTAATGCACTGCTTAATTGCTTTCTACTGTAGTGTGGCCAGTGGCGCAATTGCATTATGGTGTACGGAGTTTTAACCAAGTACCATAACACACACACAAAGTATGTGTCACAACCCTTTTTGACTGAATTATTTCTACTCTTGTCTTTTGTTGCTTTGACGTTACATGTAGCTTAGTTTAACCTCGTCTGGCTCCGTATCTGGTAACAGTTTATTGTAAGACTGCCAAGTCATGATTAGATACATTCAGAATACCTGGCTATAATCCACTGTGAGAAGCTAAGGCTGTATCTTTGCAGACATTTCTGCTGAGAAGCTGTAATGCTGCACACTGTCAATCAGATCACTTATCATTACTGTATATGCTCATAATGGCAATCAGTCCAGTGTCCTCCGCTTACACCTGGTCTGTATGAGAGAACATGGACTGTCTCTGTGCACGGTGCCGCCGCCAATGTCCTCCTATGCCAGGGCCTAATGAGGCGTGCATCATGCTACAGCTGGCAGGCGCCTGGTCCCAACACCGGAGGAGCCGGACTCAGAAAATCAGGACTAGCTAAAGGAGCTTAGTCTCCAGCTACTGTGGCATGTCCATCCAGTTTACTGTGCTGTTTTTGCCCAGATTTGACTGTGTCTCAGCACTGTCTGGGTGAATACAGACCCCACTGACTTTACATTCAATGTTATCAATATTATTTATTATACCTTATACAGACTTACAATATCCCAAAGGACATTCAAACTAAATCACTGCATGACAGCCTACAGAGATGGAAGACTTTATTTTTTTTTTGAGATTATTTTAATTATAGAAAACTCCACAATGTAAAAACTTAACTATTTTGTGAACAAGGCTTCTGATTTGGAAGCCCTGTAGGATTTTATTAACACACTCACATTTAGTGTGGTCTTGTTTCTAGCACCAGAGAGGTTTGACACAAGAAATGAACATTGGCTAATTGAGCTCTGTGGGACCCGTCTTCTCTTAAAGACAGCCAGCCCTCCGCGTTAACACTGATCACCCCCACACCTTCACACACACCTGCTAAAGGTCATATTTATACATTATACATTATACACATACGCACGCGCGCACACGCGCATACTAGCTGGTTGTCATGGATAAATTCAATAAGTTCTACTGGAAAAACACTAGCAGCTTGGAAAACTGGACACTGCTTTGAATAACAGTCCCTAGTGCCAACCGTAAGTATGACTGCAACATCATTTCTGCTCATTTAGTGTATGATATTACTAATAGCTAATAGCAAGAAGATATTTAGGAATGTAGATGCAGGCAGCAGACGTGTTTATCCCTAGGAACCCATTTCATTGGGATTGCATTGGATTGTTTATTGTCGTAAGCTAGCTAGCAATGATTTTGCTGGCTTGGCTATAAAAAAGTCAGCACATTTAAGATACAGGGTGTCTACGAGCACTGGGCACCAGACCAATTGCTTTTCCATTCTTTTGTCAAGTCAACCGTCTCAGCACAGAAAAATGTACCAGCCATTGTGTGTTTGGCACCAGGCTAGAAATACCAACATCCTTTTGAATAGCTATAGTGGTTCAGGAGGTCATGTTTTTGGTCAACTGACCCATATGGGCAGAGGTGAGCTTTGAGACAAAAAGAGATTCTGACACAGCACTAGGTGTGTGTGAGGTCAACAGATATAGGCCTTTATCACAAAGGTACCCTTGACTTCTTGTGTGACCTGACCCGCCCGATGATAAAACAATGTACGTAAGTTTAGCAAGCCAACAAGTGTAACAAGCCATTCACACACGCACACTGCAGGGTTAAGCCGAGGGCAGTTCTTTAGCTAAAGCTTTAGCTTGTTGTTGTTGTTTGGGACTCTGTGTACGAGGGAATCTGTGACCTTTTATGAAAAGGCATGGTATGGTGATGGTGAGCCAAAGGCCTTGTTTGACTAACTAATCCCTCTAGGATAGAAAGTCAGACCCACATCTGAGATATTATGCTGAGTGGCACTACTGAGTAGTGTCTTGCATGTAGCTAAATGGCACTCTAACAGACCTAGAATAGAAATAGAACAGCACACGGAGCTGGAGCCGATCTCGAAGCCTGTAGAATCACTTAGGAGCTTTAGTCCACCTGATATTGGACCGCTATAAATATTTAACAACCTTCCAAGAACAAGTCATTTTGTCCTCATCGTGCATGACTCCATGCACGTTTGTGTTAGAGTGGTTAACAACCGTTAGGATATGAGTCCTCTAAATTGAAGCCACACACTTTGTCCATGTGTGAGCTTTAATGGTCCCATATTTTACTCCTTTTTTTAGAAATTAAAACAATTCCATATGCTGGATCCCTTGGTGCCAGCTGAGCTTAAGGCGTTTCAATGAAATTGGTCTGGAAGAGTAACTAAGGCCCAGAAACACTTTTTTATTACCATTGTATGTAGGTCTGAGGAAATTGATTTGGGTTAAGGTCTTAAAAAAATTATCTAAAGTTTTTAAATTGCAAATATGCTTCACGAGACTGCTTCTAAAGTTTAAAGACAAGCGGTTTCCTAGTGGATGATAAAAAGCATCTGTTGACATCTGCCTATGGAGTTTGGCAACGTGGATGGGTATGAGATCATTTCTTTGTTGTGCTTTTGTCACGTCATTGCACTAGGACAGCGTCATGTATTCCTCTGATATAAAGGGAGTGGAGTCAGAAAAGTGAACCTTACTGCTACAAAAGTCTCACTGGAAGATATGACATTAAGGGCCCTAGTTTCCCAGTCAAGGCGCAATAGGAGGCGCACGACACAAGTCCATCTAAGGTGTGGCCAATACTTTTTTGCAAATTTCGGGACATGTAGCGGTAAGCAGGCGCAAAGCCGGTGCAGTTGTAAAAGGGTTGGATTAGAATGAATCATCAGTAGGAGTGGTGGGGGCGGTCTTTAATTACGCCCAATCAAATCAGCACCTCTCATTCCCTTCGTCGAACTGCCAATTTCGTAATGGACAGCGAAAGTACAGACCGCAAGAAAACTTTCTCCCGGGAGGAAACTGTCAAAACTGAGGTCCTTGTTCGGAATGTTCAGTCGCCAAGTGCGCAAATATGGCACCTCTAATAAACCACCATGATTTAAAAAAAAAAAAAAAAGGTAATTTAGCAGAAGCTTTTATCCAAAGCAACTTACAATTATATGATGCTATTACATGGCCAACTCTGAAGCTCGAATCCACGACCTTCCGGCTGGGAGTCCAACACCCAGACCGCTAGACTATCCAACATAACATACACTAAAGTGGCATGTGTGATTTTTGGATATGCTTAGTGCACCTTTGCCTAAAGCCCAGAAACTACCACACAACACCTGTGTCTGCGCTAAGATGTGGTCTGAGATGCTAGTGCAATATTTGGTTTTATTTGACACCAAGCTAGCACTGCGCCACCTGATTTTTACTGACACACCCTCTACTGTACCCCCACACTCATTTTGGCGCAAGCAATGTCATGGAGAGCCAGGAAATTAGCAAACATGCCCAGGCGAGAGAAAAACCACCTTGCGCCCAACGAAATTGTCATTATGTCATTAGCGTTGGCGCTACCGCCGGCGTTGTGCCGTCCGGAAACTAGAGCCCTAAATATTCAAGGATTATGCAGATTGGCAACATGCTGGCTGTGTGACAGAGATGGTGAAATAGGCTTTTAATCCAGATAGAGAGATTTCTGTAATGAGCCGTTTAACTACTCAGACATTCAGTTATCCAGCACATGTATCCAGGCTGGGCGAGAGGACAGTAAGTAGCCTACTCAGAAATACAGAAATACAGACGTGTTAAAAGAGGAGCCATTGGTAGTACAGCGCCCTCCCACAATCTTCTTTCTCCAACCTGTCGCTGGCTTGTCATATTTTCCAGTGTAGGCTGAGGGAACGGACAGGACCCAGGCTCAATAGAGCTTCTATTCATTCCCTGACCTGATGTGGGGAGGGAGCTGTACACCGTACCAAGTAATGGCATTCTGTCTCGTCGGAGTGAATAGGTGTACATGTAAAAGGTTGTGGCTTGTGAACTGTTCATTTTATCCATTGCTTAAAAATTACTTAAAGCCTGCATTCACACTGGTTGAGAGCCAGGCTTCTGAGGCCTTTTGTGGATCGGCCTGCAAAGGGGGGCCTCCATTGTAGCGGAGACAGAAAGGAACCTAAGTATGTCTGTGTGCGTTTACTGTAAACACTCCCTGCTCCAGTTACTGACATGCAGTGGTGAGTACTCTGTAGCCTCCAAGTCCATGAGAGTCGACGGTCCACACCATGACACCATGGGAATAATTTGGCGTTTGGCGATGGGCTTTCTAGAACTACTTCATACATATTTGATTTTTTTTTTTTTTGCCCTGCACATGTAACCAGCCTCTTGTGTTGTGATTAATGGCTGGGAGATAAGATGCGTCTCTCTGTGGATGACAGGGAAAATTAATACCCCCCTCTGCTGCTATTCCCTATAGACAACAACCCCACTCCTACACACACAATGTCACAAAACTGCTGAACTCAAGCGTGTGAGAATGCTAAACAAGAAAAGTTATCCCTTAATTGGATCTCTTTTGGGTATAAAGAAGCAACATGCAACCAGTGAGAAGTTTTCTCCCTTTCTCTCTTCCCCCCCAATCACCCCACTCTCTTTCTTACAAACTGGGAAGTCTCTGCTCCATTTGGCTGCCCACCACTGTCCCAAATTAGGAATCTGCTTGGTAAATAGCTACATTACTTTGGCAGCTATTTTTCTTTTCCTTAATGGTGCGTTAAACCCACTTTAACACCTACAGGGGTATTCCTGATCTTTCCCAAACCACCAGAAGCCCAGCCTGTCATAGGGAAGCACAATGTCTTTACATCACAGATACTGTACTTCTCACATATAGAATGGAGAGAAATGGGTGACATGTATAGTGCTTTTGTAACGTGTGAGGAATATGCCTTTTCGTTTATTGTAGGCCCAGCATTGAATTAATGGTGATGCTTTCATTTAGAGGGAATTGGAATTGATTTATACTTTTAAAGGCAAGAGGAAAGGAAGATTTAAGAGAGCAAACAAACCCATACGGTGGTACATACAGGGTAACACAGAATAATAGCTGGCCTCTATAAAGTGGAGGAAAAGCTGCGATCAGGTGTGAAGGTCTAGCGATGGCAGGGCGTGGGCCAGAGCACAAGGTTGAACCTGACAGAGGAAAGGAAAATAGTGTGTGCCAAGACCAGGGGAGCCTGTGGAAGCTTTGGCCGCCAGGCTGATTTACTTGGAAGGGTGATCCGAATCTGCCCCTCCCCCTCCATCCTGTTGCATTCAACGTGTTCACGGGCAGGGCTCTAAGTGTTTTAGCTCCACTGAGGTCACAGCCTGTTTGTTCCTCTGGTTCATGCAAGCTCCCCTTTATCTTTCCCCGGGTATTGGCATCACGCTGGTCTTGTTCCCTGAAGCGGCATTGGGTGAGATGTTCCATGGAGTCAAATGCTAATCTTTTCTTAGCAAGAAGCTCTATGGGCCTTATTGTGTGTATCTTTCCACACCATGAGGGGTGCTGTTCAAGGCGTTTACACCAGGCTTGGTAGGCAAAGCACCGTGATGCTGGCTCGGCACTCACTGCTAGTGTATAAAGGGAACGCTCAGGTTTCATGTTGATACAAACGGGAACAGGCCAATTGATTTGAAAGTGCTGTCCCCACAGGCCTAATGGTTCACCTGTCAGCAGAGTCTGAGTTGTTCGTAAAGAATTTCAGTCATGAACATGTTTATATTGCAAATAGAAATGTGTATTCCACCTCATTCATCATTATATTTTTTTGTACTTTCGTACTTTCTTTCAAAGTCATACTTCTCTCCTGAGGTACCACAGCTTGTCGGAATTCAACAACAGCTTGTAAACCCTGCTAAAGGACAAGCGTAAAAATTATGAATGCGACCTATTCGTGACTGTGTGTTAATGAGCATTGTGAATTACATTGATTGACGCCCCAACATTGCCATATAATGCTATGCTTTCTACTCCAACTATCCAGCACTGTCGTTCATAAGAATTGGCTACTTCTTGTTTTGTTAAAATGTCGTGATTATTTGTAGTGGCTTTAGAGTAGATTTATGGCTTAAGCTGTACTTGAACTGTACAGTAAGCTACGTAATAGCTGACCCCACCCTCCCAAATTCCCTACAATATGTGATGCAACCAAGTATTTGTACCTCTCGTCGCCAAGTGGCTGGCCATGTATCTCACATGGAGCATCGTGTCACTATCTCTTTCTGTCTCTCTCTCTTCTCTGCTTGGCTCTCTGTGCTCTCCCTGTGGAATATATCAGTTGGACTTCAGCCATCGTGATTCAGCGTGGGGAGAGTGAGTGGGCACAAAGTATTGACTCAATGATTCTCTGCCAAGTCACGAAGCCTGCAGTGCCACAGACCGCCTGGGTACGCAATCCATTTGTTTTAGGTACTAACAATTACAGTGGCCTATGCAATTTTATATATATAATGTCTGTACTACACTGATATTACTACTACCTCAAAGTCACATTATAAAGATGCTTAAGGAAAAAGTTCAGATAACAGTATACACACAGGCTGGCAGGGAGCAGCAGCTGTGCCTTGCTCAAGGGCACTTCAGCTGTGGATGTGGCTGTGAAAGCGATGTTAATTCATTTCCACCGCTGGACCAGGGAATCGAACTAGCCCGACTCCCTAGCCTTTAGGCCTCAGCTGCCCTCCCTAATATGCCCTTGGCTACACGGGTAATGTTCGTCAGTAGGAACATTGTAGGAACAGGTCCAAAAGAGCCATCAGTTGATACAAGTTTTGGTGGTCCTAGTGGGAATCAAACCTATAACGCAGTGCTGGAATGCACCGGTTGACCGATAAAGTAGTATAATGTGTTTCCATGATGAACTGTCCATTTCTACTGGTGTGTGACAGGCAATCTTTCTACATGTAAAAGTATGTCGGGTCAGGTCAGGAAAAGAAAAGAAATGCAGGGCTTTAAAAATCTATAAACATTGCCCCTCATTCGGATAGCCCTGGCTCCTTTTGTGCTTGTTTCTGAGAAGATGCAGTTTGTGTGCGTCTCATTGTGTCCCTGACAAAAGCCAAGACCACACAGGCTGTTGGAAATTCATATTTAGAAAGGTTATGATTCTTGTGTGGTTAGCAGGCTCCCCAGACCAGCCCTCGGGGGCCTTTTAGCCTTTCTCCCTCTTTAATAACGTAGCACATTCAGACTGCTGCAACAGAATTGATGGCTGTTTGCTCCTTGTATAGATAGGAGTATATATCCCCCTTTTTCTAGGCTAAGACTAGAAGAAAATGTTTTCCATTTGTGCCCAGAGTCACTCTGTCACCATGATGGGGAACTTGGTGCTACTGAAAATAAAATAAATTGTCTTGTTGCCCAGGGGGAGAATTATAATTAGTACACCTAAAACTCAGACCCAGACATTAAAGCGTTTGCTTTTTTTATCCACTTGAAGGGCAGGATTGGCCTATGTTTTGGCTGCTGTCAAAGCCAGACTCCTGCCACACGTTGTCCCTTCACTCACTATTTGCCATATGTAGCCTGCCACTTATTTGCCCATAGCTCTGTGCATTTGAGAAAGAGACACATACACACCATCCTCCTAGCATGCTCTCCCACTATGCCTCCCTTATACAAACTCAGTCTATGGTTTGTCTGTCTGTCCCTTCTATCTGTTCAGACGTTTCTTGAAATTTTGGTCAACAACAGGGTTCTTTGGCTTGCAAGCACTATTTCTGCTGTGGGCTAGATCAGAAAAATGTGTTAGAGTTAGTTAGAGAAACACATTTGAGACTGTTGATGTAAAAATATATTATCCTTCTAAAACGATGTCAAAACAAGTTCATTTTCGCAATGTCTTGGGCCCTTAAATCATGACGGCTGCATCCCTACAGGATAGCCTTTAATGTTGTTGTCCACTCAATAGCAGGCATCAGCAGATGCATTCAGCCTTTTTCCTATTGTATGTGAATGTGGCATGCTCAGTCAAAAGCTTTGGCTCTCGCCTCAGAGGGAAGGGTGGCGAAGGCCACGTTTCCTAAATGATTTTCCTCGCACAGTTCTCCACGGCAATTCCTATAATCAAGTCCATTGTTTGTCTGCACACACATAAACTACTCTCCAGCCGAAACTAAAGAAGGGCCAGAGAAAGTAAGGGTGGGATGGGGGATTGGGATTCCGGGAGTGGATTGGAGAGGATTTGGCCCATAAATAGGCCCACCTGTTCATCTGAGATTAGAGGGGAGCACCGCTCTATTTTGCTTTCGTAGAGATGTTAACCCACCCTGCCCTGGGTCTTGATGGCTGCTATAAAAGGGCAAAACCACAGATATTTTGCTTTAGATACTTAATAACTCAATGTGTCACTGTATTCTAAAATAGTATAATTGACAGTAAAAACAACTATTACACAAGTACTATTAAATAAGATAAGAAGGCTCGTTGAGCAAAACCTGAGCAAATGGTATTTTAAAATGTCTCATAACTACAGTCACACCCATTTGCAGACATCTGCTACTTGCTCTGCAGTCATTCACACATTTCCACCTATTATTGGACCAGGGTGTATATTTTTAGCTTGTTACCATCTCTCTTAACACACTGAACGCAAAGCTGTTAGTCTCAGCTAAATGGTCTGGAATGTGCGCTCATTTATTCAAACAGCAATTAGTATTTCATCTCATTAACCTCTATTTAAAACCAGAACCAAAACAGAAGATTAAACTGTAAGTGCATGCAAGCGTTAATGTGTTTCCTTGAAAGAAGAACACAGTGTAGACACTACATTATTCTGCTTCACCAAGGAGTAATAGATAAACCTGTCTAGCCGTCCCATCTTCGCAGTCACTGCACTTCCCAGAGTAATTCAGCCAAATATCGCAAAGACGTGAAGTAAATTCATCTTAATAAAGCTCATCACAGTTATTGCCAGCACACTGCCCACTAGCTACTCCTGTCACTTCATTCAGCACAACATGTGCCCAGAATCACTTAACAATGCAGTAGTGAAATCCCATACCCTTAATTCGTGGATGTCGTTATTGTAAAAGCCTGGTCGACAAGCCCCGGAGCTCCCTTATTGAATTGACAGCGAACTGACATCAGCGTTTATCCAGCACTGTTGCAGTTATAGCCTAGCTGCTCAAGCCTAACTCATCCAAGTTGTAGCTGTGGGGCAGATGTCCCCCATTTTTAGTAGGAGTCACAGTTCCTGAGCGGGTCAGAGGTGTAATAAACTCTCCCATGCAGCATGAACAGATGGTTGGACCAGTGTGTCACAGAGGGATCCTGTAATACAGTAAGAAGGCCCTCATTCTGTTGTTTGAGGTCAAAGAGCCCAGTCACAAGCAATGCCCACTTTAGTTTATATTGTTGCCACTAATACTGTATTATATTGAATGCAACACCACACAGCTTTCATAATTGTCAGTAAATTGACAGTAAAATGGTTTTTATTAACAGTCAATGAATACAGTTTTGACCCAAAGATAAATTTTTATTAGGAATGCATCAGCACCCTAAAGTTGTTTGTGTTGTGATCCATTACAAAGGGTCTGATGAAGAATCATTTGAACTAATCCCTTAGATTACAGGCTTTGTAAAGTTTACAGACTGTGATCAAAAGCAAGCAGGCCTGCTAAACTTTGTTTTCGCTTCTTCACCTGTTACAGAGAAGGGCTTACGTTTTGTAAAACCTTGTGAAATGCATTTCATCCTGATAAATATTTGTTTCGCTGCCGTTTTCCCTTCTAAAATGACTGGAATGTTAAATTCTAACCAATGTGACTGCTCTGAGCTCACCTTGGAGAGAATATACAGGATGATGCAGAAAACAAAATCATAAGAAAGCATTAGCATTTGCAATAATAATATTTGCATAGTCTCCAGTGTTATATTGTGTTCCAATGTAGTCTTGTAATTCAGTACATCATATGAGTCTCTAGTGCTTACATTTTTCCCCTAACACCATCGCTCATCTCCACCTAGGTTCCGCCGTTAGCAGTGCCACACACATTTTAGCCCAAGATCCTCTCTATGCGATCCACCCCTCTTATGTTTCAGCTGGTGGACACAGCAGGTTTATAAATGCTCCCTTTGGCGGAGACGGATGCTCCATTAACTTTGCTTCACTGGAAAGGCTCTCATTGCAGGAGGTGTGGAGTGGGAATGGAGGGATTAACGTCAAAGGCCTATATTTACGCCTTTACTACGGCGACCGCAGCGCGTCACAAGTTGCTGGGCGGGGTACTGTGGCCAGATGGCCGGACGGGACTCGGAAGATGGCGTGAAAGCACCTGTTGATCGACTGAATCTTAAAACCATCACGGGGCTCTTGTCAGAACCTGTGTGTCACCAGCGCTGTGGGGACACATCGATGTGTATGTGTAGAGAAGATAGCTAAAAGGTCTGCCAATCCAGTCCGTTCTGCAACCCACCGCCAATCCCAGGATTAGGGCCATCCATGTGTCGTCCCCCTGTTCTGTGGGGACATACAGGTCAGCCCTGTTTATGGAGCCCTCATTTCTCTCTATCCTGGTTCTCAGTGAACACTGGTACAGTAGGAGGCTGCATTACTAAAAGGGATGATTGTGTTGTCTGGATGCAGGCTGGTTCATCAACAGGTCCCTTTGTTCTGCCTGCCCACTTCCCTTGTTGCATGTAGGCCCTGGGGGGGGGGGGGGGGGGGGGGGGGGGGGGGGGGGGGGGGGGGGGGGGGGGGGGGGGGGGGGGGGGGGGGG
>JAOEHI010000734.1:0-13414 GCA_025447815.1 Percopsis transmontana
TGCCGGAGTGGTCCGTCTCTCTCTAGACGAGAGAGTTCTATATATACAGTGTTTATATATATATATACACTGTATATATATATATATATATATATATATATATATATATATATATCCTTCGCTCTATATACAGTATATATATATATATATATACACACACATATATATATACATACATACACACACATACATACATACATACAGTATATAATGGCAAGCCAAACAGGAATTATTGAATAAACTCTTTTGACTGGTACTGTATATACAATGAAGTCTGATATTAATGGAATGACTGATATGTACAATGAAGACTGTTAAGACTGTAAGTGTACACATTCCATTTGCAGCAGTTTACCAGTGATATGTTATGCTATTTTGGCCGACATTGAGTACAGTAGTTGCCTATTATTACCAAGCAACGTGAGTCTTGACTAGGTAGCCTAACGTTACTTTTTGTTTTTTGAGTACAAATACAAAATTCACATGTAGTCCCACTGATGTAGCGGTGCAAATAAGAAACCGCTTTGTAAAGTTCTCGTGCTGACATGGAAATTCAGTAACTCTAAAAATTAACTCTAAAGGGTTACTATGACAAAGTCAAAGCATGGACTGGCGTATAGGTGTGGTGTGGGAGAGTAGGCGAGGTCAATACCACCCAATTGTATATCTATGGAAAATATAATATTGTAATTAAAATACTTATGTGAAACACCTGGGGAAAGATAATTATTCATTTCGTTTAATTCATCGTTTTTTTCCGAGATTGCATTTCGGCCCAGTGTGTTCCGCCTCTTTTGCTCTCCACACAGACTGTTTACTTGCATGCAACCAAAGCCCGCTTAAACGTGACTGGTCAATACTACTCCGACTACAAAACGGACTACAAACGGAAACCAGAATGCTTCCAATACCAAAATCTTGTCCTGTTGCCTACAGATTCTGCATTCATATGCAGATATCTGTCCAGAGATTACTTGTCCTCCTAGCTATGTCCTGCCGGTCATTACAACATTGTGAGCATGACTGATCAAATATAAGTTTGATTTCTCCGTGCGAGTATGTGTGGGTCACCAATTGTGTACCTGCCTCTGTCTAGGATCAATTAGACCTGGGCTCTGGGCAGCAGAGGAAAAGTTAATTATGTCTGGAGATGTCAGCAACATGGCACACACTGGTTGTCAGCTGGCAGAGAAAGCCCTGGAGGCACACGATATAGCCATTAGGCCCCACCATGTGAGGGCAGTAACCATGATGTCCATGTTCACTAAGAGCTACCGTACATGACTGCCCGGATTATAGTTAGCGTACTTTGCTGTTGTCATGGTAGAAATGAAATGTCTATGTTTTGCCTGTTCATCGCCATGCCGTGATTCAGCACCGACAGATGTGATTCAAGACAGACAAAAGATTCACAAATGGAAATAACTACAGCGTCCATTGTGTGTATTCTGATTCATATTACTGTCTAACCATCATTACCTCATTAGCATTACTCAATTTATATAAAGTACCCAATGTGAATCGTATAGGACGAATGTTGCAAGTCATATAAGATACAGTGTCTCTCTATGTATAAAAAGTTTCACTAACTACTAATATGAATTTTACAGTGGATCATTCGAACTGCCCTATTCAATGTGTGCCAATAAAGAGAATGAAAGAAATCTTTGTTGTGTCAATACTCAAACTACATGCTATTTTCTGAAACTAGCAATCGTGAAGAGTTCCTGTGGTACAAGGGGGGTACATTGCCAAAACTTGTTTGGCAAATCTTGAAAGATATTTAAGATATTTAAGATATTTAAAATAGATTGCTTTGAAATCTTCATTGATAAGCCTAAGAACATGAGAGCCCGAGCACAGTATAAAGTATTTTAGTCTTACCATAACAGTGTTAAGGATGTTATTTTGTGTTTCTTGTGTTTCTCGGGGCCGGGGGGAATTATGGATTGCGTTGCTTCCTAGACATAGGCATACCCCTCTGTTTCTGTCTCACACTCACATGATGACTGCATGCAGTCCAACTTTGCAAAGGCAATGTAGGTCAGCATTCATCATCTGGCTCTGCTACTCTAGTAGAGATCAGCACTGAATTAGGTGGATATAAAATGTGAAAATAAACGAAAACATTTAACACGGCATACTACAGTATTTACAGCTGGTAAAAGGAATTACTTAAAGGGACAACTTTCAAATTTCAAACAATTCAAATTCTTTCCCACTGTAGGCTATATAGCGCCTCCCAAAACACGAAAGTTGTCCCGATTTGCTACTGCAAACTAACTTGCTTTGTTTGAAAACAGTTTGAAAACTGTGGGCGGGGTTGGGGGAATTTCAGGGAGGGTGTGGAAGAGAGCTGTGGGTGAGTGAGAATAAATGCACGTGCTCTGGGTTTTCAGGTGCGGGAGCGGTTGCTCGCATCCTTGTGTTTGACACCAAAACAGCGTTGATTCTCTAACGGCCGCAAAATAATTTCAGATTGCCTCTTTAAGACAATACATGGATTCATCATCTTCATTCTTATAATTAAATGACATAAACTTCATCATTTTTAGAAATTTAAACATCTTAATAGTGTGCAACATTCTGGTCAAAGCAAATATTGTCCAAATGTTGAATATTTACACAAACCTGAACAACACTGATGATGTATTTGTTGATAGTTATCCTAAAGTCAACATGCCGTTTAACTACTGAAAATTAGTTGTTTTGGTCCAGGCTCTATAATGACGGGATTTTGTTTAAATACTAGGCACTAACATCATTAACATTCTTATATTTCACAGGATACGACAAAACAAAGGCAAGGATCTGACTAGAAAGTCTTATTGAATTCACCAAGGGGGAGAATTGTTGGACAACAGGGACACACATTTATTATACTTTTACTTATTATACTCCTGAGTGCACTTGTAACTCCTCTAAAATTGATAAACCTATACATTTAAATTTTAATAACATTTTAATTGGAATACAGAAGTGAGGAAGAAAGAAGCCCATGGAAAGGTGTGTAATCCAAAGCCATGGTATAAACAGTAGACACATTAGGGCTGTGCCATATCGTATAATCCATGATATACAGGTACGATATAGTTGATGTGTTTACATACACACCACAACGTAGGCATCTCATATAGACAGTAATTGTTTGTTGAAGGTATTGTTGACTGTTCTTTGAATACGCAAGCATAAGGCTCTGGTTGGCGACGCAATGGAAGAAACACAGTAGGCTACACTCTATGGGCTCACGTTGTCTGACTACTAAATTGGTATAGTCTAGTATTTGATGTTTTACTATTTTGGATCAATGTTTGTGTTTGCACAGCTCTCAAGACTGTATGCTGATGTGACTTGTGGCCAAAAAGTGTTGAATGGTGCTATTTTCAGATCGTCATTTACTGTATATTGTTACCGCAAAAAATATCATGAAATATCGTGATATAGTTTAAGTCTATATCGCCCATCCCTACTACAAATATTCAACAAGGACATTTGGTTTAGCAAACTTTAAAGGATTAAACCTTAAGCTCCCTTTTTTGCAGCTGTTAATAATGTCTATCTTATAATGAAACACATTCTTCCTTGTTGTCAGTACATTGCATTATGTTTTCATGGATTTTCAGTAAAAATTTTCGACCAACTATAAAAAAAAGTTTAACATAATGATGTTTTGGTTGTGCTGAGACTTTTATATATCTTAAAGCCACCATTTCTTCATTCCCACAGACCCCACTATCCCATCTCCACCCACAGGTTTGCATCTTTAAAAACTGTAGAGGACAGAGAAAGGCATTTCTAGCATTCTGTAGCAACTGCAGCCATATTGACTACCACTACGCTATGTACCTCTTATTGAGGCATTACGACTGTTTTATAGTTTAGTTCCTAAAACAATAACTTACTGTTGTAATCCACCTCTTAAATGTACATCCTTTGAGATTTTGTGTCAATAGTGTTTAATTCTAAGAAATTATGGGCAAATTACTTCACATGACTGACAGCTGTTATGTTAGCATACTGTAGCACTTGATTGAAAGTAAATACATTAAGACACAGTCAGTGTTTGCAAGAAAATATATATCAGTCTTTCTGTGCTCTGTGGTGTGTCACTCATTCAATTTTCACAGAGATTACAGCAAACAGTAAGATATTATTAAAGCCTGGACAATTTACACCCAAGATCTATGGACCGATGTATTTTTGGCATGTGCAAGTGCTCTGTAGTAAAAAATAAAAACTAGGATTATAAACTAAGTAATGAGAAACTTCTATGATAATTTAGGACATTGTTTTCAGATAAGCAACCAAACCACAAAAATAATTTCAATATCTGGGATGTGCATGATCTGCAACCACTGCAACTGCCACTACCCAGAATCCTCCTTGCCCCACCTCCCCCACATGTCATTCTCTTATCTCAAGTATCTCAGTAGAGAAGAGCTTTTTGTGGAGGGAGACAACTTTCCTTAAAGGTAGAAGAAGTCAATAGTTGTCTCTTTGATAAGAAAGGAAGAGGAGATATTTTCTGCTGGAGATTCACATTTCAACTGTGTAAGCAGCTCAAAAACTTTCATTCAACTAAGCATCAGGCACCTCATTCTGTTCCCTCTTCTTCCCTTACCCTTCAGTCCCAACCCTGTTTCAGCTTTCATCATCCATCCCATCACTGCCTGCTGGTCCATCTTTTCATACAGGCAGCGTTCCCTTCCTACTAGCCCACCCCCGTAGCTGAAAAGGAGTCGTGCATGCCTGTGCATCTCGGCACACCATCTGTAGTAGCATCAGACCCAGGCTAGTCAAAAAGAGCTTAAATCCAACCACGCAACAGGTCTGTGAGGGCAACCAGGATGTCTTCTCCTGTAGGTGAATAATAGGACAGCTGAGCCTTTGGGCAAGAAAGGTTACCATTTCCACAGAAATACTTTTTTTGGGGTCCTTTTCAACTCACTGTGTTGTAAAAAATATCAACGTACAATATTTAATATATTTGTTCTTCGATTCAGTATCATTATTTCTGGAAAATATACTCACTAAAAGCCATGTAATTGAGGATGGTTATATTAATATTAATAAATAACATGATGCTATGAAAAAATGAAATGTATTATTTAACATATATTAAGAATCAGCCATGATAGATTTGACGAATTCTCTCATCTTATTCATTAATGCTGCAATATGCCATGGCCTTACAGCTGTAGTGTCTGTATATATGAAAGCATGTGTCACTAATGAATGCGTTAACAAGCACATCATTTTAATCACTAGAAAGGAAATTGCTTACGCCTACATTATGAGCACTTTATGGCAAAAAAAAAAGAAAGATCAAATGCAGATGAGACTGCAGCAATTTTACAAGCCATTCATCCTGAGGAGATTAGTAACCCTGCCAGATGGAAGACAACGCACTGGGAAATAATGAATCCCTGAGTTGGGGCCTGGGTCAGAAATAAGAAGTAGAGCTACACTTTAAACACCCGGTGTAGGAGAGGAATCGAAGGAGACTGGGAACAAAGCCGTAACTTACCTTAACGAGGCTGTTAAGTGTTCGAGTCACCCTACACATTGATCTCTCGTCAACGGGCGCTAGGTGTCCTTTGACCGTCTGTGTATTGTTATGGATTTCTGCCTTTGACTCGAGTCTTTTTCGTCACCAGCACCCACAGAGAAAAAAGCCAATAATGTTCTAAGATGGCTCCATTCCCACGCCGGTGATGAACAAGTAGGCACCTACCATTTCCACCCCTTTCAGACAGTTCTACTCTAAATGTGCTGGCACGGCAGCGAGAGGACAAGCTTAACGGCCCCCTTGAGCGGGTTTATGACCTTTTAGCGATAAGAGGCTTGTCTTAGTGTCCAGCAAATTTATGAGGGCAAGAAGTGGAAAAAGTACCTCCTAGAGTTACCTGGCCACTATTTTAAGCTACTACAGCTTTTTGAATGCATGAGTATTATATGACAAGTGACATATGCTAGACTGTGGTCAGGTAGAGTTGAACAATAATAGGTCCGTTCGATAATGAAGCCTTTAATATTATCATAAGTGGTATCTCTGGTCCCAAAGCATAATTGTCTATAGATTTGGATATCCATCATTACAGGTACTTTAATTAAGCTACAAACATCTAAGTAAATCTAAGTAATTACACTGAATAACTCACCTGAACGATGTGCTTTAAGTATCTCTTCATCTTTCACGTCACTAAGGATGAGACCATTAGTTTAACATTCAAGGTACAGACATTGCATCTCTTTCTGTCCTGTCAAGGTTTGATTACTTCCCATTTCCTTCATCCTAATCATCTCCAACACATTTCCCCGCCACTAGTTAATCAGATCACCCTCCGCCTTCTCTTGGAGATGTCCCCTGTCCGCCTTCTCTTAGATATGTCCCCTGTGGATCACAACCCTGTTCTCCCAGTCTGTTCTCTGTGGAGACATTTTGCCTCTCCCGAGAGGCTCTCATTGCTTCTTTTTTTATTCAAATGAGAGTGGCATCGAAGCTAGTTTGTGGATCAATGTGCAAATCTTCACCATCTCTCCCCGGCCTGGCATGTGTCAAACTCTTGCAGAGTGTCTTGCAGAGATTGCAAAGTGTTCCACAGCCCTTTTGAAGTTGGTTTGCTGGCTCGGTAGGGAGGGGGCGCGGGGTGCATTCTGGGAATCGATCATTCTACTCTACTATCATTGTTTCTTCCACCATTCTACAGTTGGTGGCAGAAAACCTGAACACCCCGTTGTTTTCCTTGTCAGTTGTTAACGCCCACAGTAATACTCCCTTACAGTTACATCATTTAGCAGATGCTTTTATCCAAAGTGACTTACAGTGAGTACATTCACAAGTACCAAGGAGCAGGTAGGGGTTAGATACCAGGGATGCTTCCGAGTAGGCCAGGCATGTCGGGGATCAAACCCAGGACCTTTCACCTGGGAGTCACCCTAGTCCTCCACCCTAACCACTAACCTATCCTGCTTGTCCAAAACCGGAAGATGACTGCAGAAATGTAACAAAATTATGATAATACAAAGGCAAACCATGCACTGTGCATTTTTGGGGCTCACACAGCTGAATACATATTCTAAGAGCTTTATGATTAAGCGTTACAGACATAGCCTCCAATAATGGATTTTCAGGAGTTATTACAGTATGTCATCCTTGAGCTGTTTTCATATAGCATTTCCCACAATGCCATTTATTTGAAACGAAACCAAAACATACCATATACCGAGGATCACAGCCCTTAATCTTCCTCTCTCTGGTGTCAGGATCAGCCCATCGCTGACCCCTCTCCTCACAGTCTCTTTCAATGACGGCCCTTTTGTTCCGTCGAGGACGACCCTAACAGCACCTGAACAGTTTCTGCCCTAAAAGTTTGGCTCATAATCAGGTCACGTGCTTCATACTGGTATGCCCTACACACACATACACCCTTGCACCCTCGCAGACTGTCTGTCTGCCTAATAGCCTACAATGACTACAGTCACCTGTGCAAAATACCATCAGTATACGCTGTCATCATTTTATTATATTTGATTATTATTATATTTTTTGTGTTTATTTCCTTCAATTTTATGTGAATGTGTATTACAGGTTACCTTTAGTAGAAGCGCCAATTAATTTATGTCCTTGTGTACTTGGCAAATTAATCTGATTCTGAAAACCATTCATCACTCATATGTCTTACTGAGCTTGGACCAAGTGCATTCTTGGTCTTGGTGCAGGGGAAACAGACCAGCCGGCTTTCACTGAAAATAGAAAGCGAGATGGCCACAAAGCCAGTACAATCTATCTCTAATGGCCCGTTCTCCTTTGAAGGCCTCCATGCTTAATCAGAATAAAAGCCATAGCTTCGCTGTCCTGTGACTGCTGGCGTCTATTCATTTGGCTTCTCTTGTTCATTTGTTTGTTTGTTTTTATTACTGCCCCAGCAGGCTGGCATTCATCACAGCCCTGATTGAGTCCTGTTCAATACTAAAACAGTAGGGGTTGCAGATGAATGACTTTTGGCTGTGGGCTGTTCATTGCCATGACTAGCTGTGACCAGTTATGTTGCAAGCAGCGTAGCTTCAACTACAAAGCTAATGTACTGTACATACTGTGTGTGTGTACCGACAGAAATAGCAGGTTTATGTCTCCAGAAGTTTTGAGTTTGTCGCATTGTCATTATCTTAACTGCGGTATAGAGTTAGGGACAAGTTTAAACCATCTTAAAACCTACGCTGTCACGTGGTAGAAATGGCCTGACTTCCACTAGAGGTCCCTGAAGGTGAGGTTTGAATTCAACTTGGTCCATACATGGTGTGGTTTGAGTGGAGATGTCTACTAATTAGATCATTTTAATAGTATAATAAAACAGTGTAATGTCTCTTTAGCTGCAAGAATATTGTTAATTTTTCATTAACCCTCCTGAAGCACAAGCCTACTTTTCTTGCGTCCTTTACATCACTAATAACTTATGTGTGTAACTTGAGCTCATCGTTATAATTACCAAGTAGTGCCATGATTATCCCAGTTCACATTCCCCATTTGAATTTCGCCTATAGGGTTGTCAGTAGCCTATATAGCAATGTGTATTAAATTATTCAAGCCAGCAGTCACAAAATAACAAAACACCAAGCAATAAAAAATCGAGGATGTTAATTAAGTCGCAAGAATAATTCACACTCATACACTCATACAATATAGTATTGATTACTTTTAGGCCTACTGAAAGTACTGTATTGTGACAGTAGTCTATGTGTGACAGTTTTACAGTTATTGACAGTTATTTGAGGATACGCTGTTAAATTGTAGGCCTATTATAATGCATTGACTATAGGCTAATAATAATGTTGATATATGTGATAAAATATGTCTATTGGTCCGTATGTAAGATAATACTTATAATTTTCCTCAGCAAATAGTGAAATCACTAGTAATTTAAAAAAAATCTGAAATTGAAAAACGGAGACCCGTTTCTAACTTTAAACTACCATTTGCTTAGGGAATTCAGAAAATGAAATCTAGGCCTATTGCATGTAGAGTACACTGACCATTATTATAGGGCATTCATTAGAATTGCCTGTGTTGGTTTGATCTTAAGATAAATTGACAGCACTTCTGGTTTAGCTGGGGTTAAGCAATGATTCAAATCGTTTTGACAGACTAGTCACATTCTACTTAGTATGCAGCTGTATATTAAACCCCATTTACTGTAGTACAGGTGTAGCTGAACCCCATTCTAAACTGCAGCTAAGTCAAATGTTAAGTGACAGAGCAACCGCACGATTCACACTAAAAAAAGTCATAACATTTTTGCCGATAACACATTGAACATGACAATGAGTTTACAGAGGAGGTATGTAGGAGAAGGCATGGCAGTGTAGAATAACTGCAATTAAGATTTTTGCCTAATTTCAATTTAAAATCATAGTTTCTAGTGATAATCCAGTGTTAAAACACTTTCGGAGGGAAATAGTGCATGGCTAAATGAATAAGGGCCAACACCAGTAAATAAAGCCATTGGAAAGCCAGGGGGTCTTTCCCTGGCTTTCCAACCTAGGCATTTCTAAAGATTTGAAGCAGCTATTTCAGAAACATTTAACCTTTCCCTGTGGTTCAATAGCTAGTGCTCCTGTCTCACCATGCTGACCTTTTCTAAACAAGCCAGTGCCCTGGCCACATGTCAAAGTCTTCACACTACATACTGTAGAACCATGCTAGCTCCAAGGTCAAGACACCTAACTGTTCTATTAGGTGGCGTAGCACTGCTGTGAAAGAACAAATCCTATGAGTCATTTTACAATGCCCATGGAGTCTTTGGCACACTATCATTACAACCATGAAAATGGTTTCAAGTAGAAGGCTCAAGTCTGGTCTCACATCTGCTTAGCCTTCACACTATTCTATTCAAAAGGTATTAGAGGAAATAAGTAACAGCTTTTCTCTGTTTTCCTTTAGGCCTACATGATACTTTATGCATGAAATTCATGCTTGTGAGGCCCTTAAAGGGACAATCCGAAATTTTTTCCCACTGTGTATATATGTGACGGCGGTGCGTGATGAGCGAGAGTAAGCGCAAGCCAGCGAAACACACACAAGCCGAATTACGGGTAAAACGCTATAAGCGTTGTTTTAATAATACAAAGACACACACACACAGGGCATAAGCCAAAACAATGACCAAAAGCAACTTGTGCTGTTGGTGAAACTGAAATAGTCCACTACTCAACCAACTAAGGAGGCGCACCTGTCGGGCTGATCCCTCCCAGGTGCGCAAATAGGGCAGGCACGCATGGAGCGCGCATAGGCCGATCGTGACAATATATTGCCTCACAAAACATGAAAGTCACCCCGATTTGATACTGCAAACTGACTTGCTTTGTTTCAAAACAGTTTGAGAGCGAGCTGTGGGTGAGCGGATGCTCTGGTGAGCCACAGTCACACGCTGAGTTTTCGGGTGAGGGAGGGGTTGCTCGCCTCCTCGTGTTTGAAACCAAAACCGTGTTGTTTCTCTACAGGCCGCAAAATAATCATTGCCCGTTTAACTGTGAGATTAAGGGCTATGAACTATAAATAAACCTTATTTGACTTGCCTGTTTGGTTGACTTATTAAGTGTAACGTTAGTTCTGGCAGGCCACGGTAGTCTGCCCACTGCTGTCAGTCAACTGTCTGTCAGCTGACTCACCAACACGCAGCTGAGACACCTACACCAACCTCATTGGCCTAATTGAATGAACGAGGATCTTTTAAATAGTCCCCCCTCCATTACTATTTTGCTTGCCAAGATCGCTTCAGAACATCCGATACTACGGTGTGCTAAACGGATACTTAAAAGTTCTTACCTTGTCAAGCATCAACCTTAAAGAAAGCCTGTTGCTAATCGCAGATAACGCAGACACCCAGCGATCTCCTTCGGAAGGTTCTCTTCCCTCCAGACGTAGCTCCAGGTTGGCATCGAGTCAACCGGCCTCAATCGACGACTGGTCCACTGAAGAAAATTCTCTTTGTATCATACGGCCGCAGCATCGCACTAGGAGCTTTTCAAAAGCGTGTAGTATCTCCGCCAGAGACCACGTCTTCCCCTCCAGCAACAGGGCGGAAACTGAACGCTAAGGAAACTATTCTATTGGGATTCTATTAGGCCTGCCATGCCACCAGCTCGTATACAGCATAGGTTTCAACCGGGTCCAACCGCAGAAGAACGCAGCCATCTGCTGCAGCAACAAGACAGCGACCCAGTCCTGTCCGCTATAGCACACGGATATGAACGCCAACAGTGGCGTCGTCAGGTCCCATCACGCAGGGCCGAGTATTTCCAGCCTAGCCCCGAGTATTTTTGCTCTGAAAATAGAGGTGTTTATTGCAAAACAACAGACTGCATGAGTGAATCCTGTCTGCTGTGGACCCAAATTGGGACAATGTTGTAGATTGTCATATTCTTTAACCAATCAGACTTTGAGTTTGCCGTGTTGGGCATATTCATTGACACGCCTGGGCCTTCTAACAGGCCTAGCTGTCTACGTCATTTTTCGTGTGGCGTGATCAGAGCCAGAGGGCCAGATAGTGTACTGAAGTAACATTTGGCCTAGCTACCAAGAACCGCAGGATGGATTTTGTTTTCAAGTAGCGATTCTAGTAGTCATTCTCTAGAAACGCCGGTATCCAAGCTCTGAAGTCCCAGTACCATCCTACTACCACTCTTATCAAGCTACCCGAAGCAGAGCTACGAGCAGGATTTTTTGGTAACACCAGCCTCTAAACACTCGTCACCGAGGCCTTCCTGCCCAGGAGAACGCTCTCCACGGCAGTTGAGACCGTGGCGCAGTTACTGGCGTGCCTATTTTCCCCCTGCAGCTGCCGTCACACCCCAGTTGAGAGCGCAGATTCTGGCAGGTAATGACATTAATTTAGATTATATTCTCATTCATTTTGAGACCAATGACAAACGCATTTTTAGATGTAGTGATATCTTCGTCGTGCTAAAAGAAAACGATCCTAGGCTAAGCAAAAAATATAACCATGATGGAATTGTGGCTTATGGTGTGTAGCTAGAGATATTATCTGTGGTGTACCCCGATAGACACAGAAGAGCTGAACACTTTCTATATCCTACTATCGGATTTGGCCATCACTTATGGTGGCTCCCAGTTGTTAGAATATATTAATTAATCCTTTTCAGCTAAAGCCTCCATCTAGCTACTGGACATCGCGCGATCTCCTGTTACATATTCGGATCTATCTACCACTCTTCTGCTCAAAGTTCTATAAGCCAGGCCAGGTGGCACCGGCGTCAACCAGGAGGAAGCGGAGCCTGTCATAATCACCCCTTCAACACCCCCTTGCTGCTACCGCGGAGACATCCGAAGTCGGCTGTCCCAGACGGTCACGATTTTCGAGGGAATATAAAGCTTCAACGCTAACCATGTCCAGGAGCTCACCAAAGTCCCGAAGTATCTCAGTGGTAGTGACTATGATCTACCGTCAACACAATGAATAAGGGTGGCTCTTCAATCCCTTTCATTAACAGATTGCTGATCTGTCAAACATGGTCATATGTACGGCCCGGGAATTTCACAATCCAGGAAGCACATATTCTGTCTTGGATAACAATTGCTGAGTTTGTCTACATAGAGGCAGCGCCTCTAGCCACTAAACTCTTCATTCACAGGGCAGCGCTCTGTTGGTCGATCTAGAGCGGTGTTCTCATGGGGGTACGCGTACCCCTAGTGGTACTTGAAGGTAATACAAGGGGTACGTGACTAATTGTAAGAATAACATATTTTCAACTTTCATAAAGGCATATTAATAGACAATGAAGATATTGACATACGTTTTGTCCTGGAGCCATTAAAGGGTACATATTTTTATTTCTATTATTGAGTCTTTTTTGCATGTTTAAAGCAATCATTAACATTTAATACTCCTTTTATATGATCAGTCCTATATTTGTTTTCTCTTCTATTGTTATATTGAAAAAACTTTGTTTATATATTTTAAAAAAACAAAAAAAAACAACAACTTGAGAGCCACTGATCTAGAGGCAGCACCTCTACTCTCTCTCTCTCCATCTAAGAGGCAGCGCCTCAGGTGGTCTAGCCAGTCTCAGGAATTCAATTTCAGATGCCGGAACCCTTCCACACTACTTCTCCATTCCAACAGGCAGCGTCCCTGCTGGTCTACCTAGAGGCAGTGCCTACATCAATGGGTAACGCCCTGCTATCTATCTAGAGGCAGCGTCTCTTCTCACTCTCTCATTCTACTGAATGGTGAGCTGCTCGCTCCAACCCTAAAGTCTTCTTGATTGCTTGGTCTTTACTACCACCTTTGGTGGATGGTTGTTTGGGGGAATAAAGTTGCTGTTTCGATACATCCATACTTATCAGTATGATGAGTAGAAGCCCCCCGAAATAGCCATTCCGCCAAAGATAAAT
>JAOEHI010000735.1:0-13414 GCA_025447815.1 Percopsis transmontana
CGCCTCGGGATCCCCCAGTCGGAGCTGGATAATGTGGCTCGGGAAAGGGAAGTTTGGGGTCCCCTGCTGGAGCTGCTTCCCCCGCGACCCGATTCCGGAAAAGCGGACGACGATGAGGTGAGGTGAGGTGAGGTAGAAGAACAGAAAACAGTCAACATATGTAGTGCTTTTGCATTTGTTTGTTTGTCTCTCTTTGTACTGAAGGTCAGGCTGGGTTCTGTCTTAATTTCCAGAACATGCTGATCTCTAATCTCACTCATAGGAGCAAAGCATGCATTGCTCTGGCAGAATGGAGCAGTATTCATTAATTGGAATATAAAAGCATGCAATTCATGACTTGTGTGTTAGGTTGGTATTAAAAGTTCATGAGGTTCAAGAGTTCTGTCATGCTTGCTAAATATTTAAAACATTTGTTTTTCAGATAGGAAAACAACTGAGAAAATGTGAGGGAAGTTTTTACTATTTGTTAGTAAGGCATAATGGATTATAAAAGCCAAATGTAGGAATTGGGGATATTGACAAGTCTATCAACTTCTATAGCAATAAAGGTGTTTAATGTTTTTTTCTTTTTTTGTTTGTTTACATTTTATGCTTAATGTGACACGAGATGGGAGAGCAGGCCATACTCGAACCCAGGTCTCCGTGGGAAGTTGTGAGTAAGTTGCATTTCTGTATAACACACAGACATCTTAGGCAGAAAATGCTCAAGCTTGTATTGCTTTTGTGTCTCTGCCGACACAATATAGCTCTTTGGGAAAAGTACTTTTAAGAAAACATCCATGTTATTAAGCCAGTTAAACAATCACAATCTCCCAATGCAGAGTTTCAGCGAATCCCCACCGTAAATCTTGAGGCAAAATTCATGCCGATGTTGGACCGGTATTTCCCTAAACTGCTTTCCATCTTCCAAGCCAAGAAAGGTACAGCTGGAGAGAGACATCGTGCAGAAATAAATACTCTGTTCCAGGTATTTCAGTTTACTTCTCTGTTTAGCTTCTGCTTTCCCCCACCTGTATTGTCATTATTATTTCTCCATGCCATAATGTGCACTGAGAGTGAGTAGTGTATCTTTTTATTTGTGAAAATACATTTTCTCCTTAACAGAGCAGAATTCCCATTCAGAATACCAGAGAAGTTGTCATCAGATGTCTTATTGATGACTTTGGTGAAGATGTGAATGCCTTAATCAAGGAGTTTGAGGTGAGTCCAATATATGGCTTTCAGGCTACTGCCTTTTAGAACCCTTATTAAACTCTTGTTATTAGAAATACACAGCCATTATGTAGCTCTAGCTGTCCACTGAAAATGAGACATTACTGGTGTGGCTGCTGTTATTTTTTTTATGTGTAACCTAACATAAATGCAATACATAGCCAAAATAACCTTAACTTTTTTATTTTATATAGTGTAATGCCCATTTACCCTGCTGCTGCACAGAGTGATGGTCACTTGTTTATTCAAGCGTTATGTCATGACTCTAGTCGAGTCAGGCTAGCTCTCTCTCTCTCTCTCTCGCTCTCTCTTTGTATGTGTGTGTGTGGACGTGCATGGTCAGTGATTGCAGGTGCTGCTCCCTGGTGTGCGATGTACGGCAGGTGTCTTATATTCGCCAATCAAGCAGACTACTTATGCAGGCTGTTCTGGAAGACACATTGTCAGATTGTTGACCTACCTTACGAGTTCGTCCTCGCCAGCGTTATTTGACTAAACCTAGTATTCTAGCATTATTTCCCCGTGTATTCCTCTAGTGCCTTTGTAACCCTGTGTCTTTTAGTTTTTTTTCCCCAGCCACGCCGCCCCGTTCATTTTTCGCTTCTCCGGTTTTCTGGACTGCCTTCCCGGTTACTCCGACTCCCCGCTGCCTGCTCCTCACGTGTGCTTTCGGCCTGCTGACTGCCTTCCCGTGTACCCCGACTCCCCGCTGCCTGCTCCTCACCTGTACCTCTGCTTCACTGACTGTCTGCCCGGTTCTCTGAGTCCTGCCGCCTTGCCCTCGTATACCGTTGCTCCCCCCCCACTGAGCGCTTATCTGGTTACCACCTTGGCTGGCCCGGAGTATTCTATTTGCCTTGTCTCTTGTGTAATTTTGAATAAAACAGTTTTTTTTTATTCAATCCCTTGAGTGTCTGCATCTGACTTATATTTGTATCCACCTGGATAAAATTATTTGTGCATATTTTTTATTCACCAACATTCACACAAATTGATTGTATATCAGAAATAATCCACCTCAATCTAGTTAAAACAATACACAACATGCTATACAATGTTTGTACAACTGATTGATTTAGTTGTTTTGGTCATTTATTTTATTTTGGGGACATCCTTCCTGCCTGTTATAACCAGTTGCCTTTACAATGTCTGCAGAATGTTGATTCTGCTGTCAATGTGGAAGAAGAGCTGGCAGCACAAGTGGACAAGTCGATGATGTTGGGATCGTCATTGAGGGTTCCACTGTACTCAACCATCTTGGGGATCTCAGCAGAGCCTGCTGCTACCTGCTAGGACTGACTTACGCTTTGGATCTTAAATACCCCAAAACTCAAAAAAATATCTTTGAGGTATTTCAAAATATGCTTGTGGAAGTGGATGCCAGAAACCTTTCAGCAAAGGTGCAAAGACTGAGAAACAAGGTGGTCATGTAGTTACTGAGGGAAAGCTGTTCAGATGAGTAAAGATCTGACTCAAACCCAATTGAACCATGTGTGGAATGTGATAAAAGACTGGTAGTATTGAGGTTCTGGACAGAAACTTAAACAATCTATAGCTCCATTTTATCAGACCATCTCCATGTGTGGTCAGGCTCACAATGTGGGTCTGATTTCATTGAGTTTTGAGTCCACATTTACACCTTGCATTAATAGGCGTTTTCTCTTTTTATTTTTTCTTGTTTTTTTTAGCCATTAGGCATTAAGTTTCACCAGAAATGACTTTAATGCATTTTAAGTTTGAAGTATCTTGAAATGTTAGAAATACAGGATTCTTAAAAGAAACATATCGAACACAGACGATGGAAGAGTTGACAGTCATCTTAATGTGAGACTAAAGTAAATAGTGGGGATGATTTTGCCCTATTTCACGGATTGTGATTTTAATTTCATTGTAAACATTGTTACTCAAAGGGTAATGCCAGGATTTATTTTTCCGTGTCTTTAGGTGTAAACACGTTTATCCTGTTAAAACATTGCTCTGGATTGTACTTTATCATAAAATTTTATTCAAAGTAGATGTGTATAAAGTCTATGTATTTCACATTGTGTCTGCAGATGGTGCCCTGGTGTGAAAATGTAGAATGCTAAAAAGATAACTAGTATTTTTGAGTGTAAATGATTGATAGGGACAAAGAGTTTTAGTTTTTGCTTCATACAGGTTCAGATCAAGTGTCTGGCAACATTGTGAATGGGATTCCTTTGGTAGTTAGACATTTGTTAATGGGTTGAATGACAGTTGATGGTTCAAGACAAAAAGTACAATTGAACTCCCATTGGTTGTTGTGAGTGGTTCATTTGACTCCAGTTCTTCAGAAAAGTGGCCAAATTCTGAGGTATTTGGAAAATGTTCTTGTTTCAATGCACCTTTTGTTATTACTTGCACTATACAGTGTCAGCAATCTTACTGCTGTTTTCAGTCAGACATTTTCATATACCTCAAATCTGAAACACCAACTTATTTCATGTCATGTGGAAAAGATTTATGTAAATGTTCTTATAATACCTAAAACCGCCGATGGGTAAAATGTACCCGTGCGCCTGGTTACCGCATTTCTTGTACAAAAAAACTCTGTCATTGAGGCATTGTCTTCACAAATCAATGTCTCAAGTCAAGAAAATTTGTTTAATCATCACCTGTGTTTTGGTCCTCTTGTTTTATAATCGAAGTATCTTTAAGAATACTAACCGCTAAAAAATAAATAAAATAAAATATAGAACCACCGTGTTTTCAACAATGTGTGAATGAGAGAACATCACCAAGAAACTTGAGGTAACCATTAAAGCTTTTTTCTTAATTCAGAACATCATATAGCAAATAACCTACATAAAAACAGAGTAAGGCCAAAGCAACTGCCAAATCGTCTAAAAAGCATAAAATCAATAAATGGTAACATGACAAAAACATATTTTTAGTTAATTGATCATTCATAAAATTTTTACACACAATGAATGTTTGTGAGAAGGTTAAATATGAACATTTGAAGACGTGAATATACAGTACGTGTCCCTCAAACACACTCTGAACAAACATTCCGCACCTTGACTGAATTTTTCCTGCACTTCAGACACATGGTGAAGGTTATATTTTGTCTGCAGGTAATTCTCCTCTGCTCTTATGTACCAGCAAATTGTAGTGCAACATACCGTTTATTTTAATTACAGGACACAATTTAGAAACAGATGGACTGTTGCAATGTTTTGATTATTTTTGTTTTTTAATACGGGTACATGTTACCCTATGGCGGTTATATGTATAAATGCCAGGGATTTTAATCTGGATTGATCTTGAATATATATACACACACACACAACACGACACACTTTTAGGAAAAGTCAAAGGCTGTCGTCTCTGGTCAAATTTACCCTGTATCGGTTCTAGTGTTAAATAACAAAGATTATACATGTCAACCTATTATTCTAAAAATATATTACACTTTTTATTATTTAACTATTTAACATTCTGCTCATACCCAGGGACGTCACTAGACATTTATGGTTGAGGGGGCTAAGCCATCACTAAGTAAGAACCCCCCCATAAAGATCAGCCTTAGTCGTTATTTCTAGAGTAAAGAGTATTAGGCCATATGAGGCTTTGTCAGACCACCAACCAACAAACAATTACAAAACGTTTGTGTAACCGGACTGTCGCGAGAACCTGCACTGTATTCCACACGGGACACGAACTTTCAACCTCTGGGTTGGGAGGCGGATGCGCTAAGCAAGTTGCTAAAATACAGAGTCGAGAAGTGAGGTTTACTTTACTGCATAGAACTGTACCTGCTGGCCACCGTTACATATGCAACTCACCTATATGAATCCACCAATAGATAACATTCAGATAAAAACAGTCTTGTTACAGGCAAAGGTCCAGAAGATCTGGTCCAGAAAATATTTAGTCAAAGATACACATTATTACATCAATAAATACCCATGGACAGCGATTGCGTACCAAAACGTTTACCTTTCAGTCAATGAAATAAACAATCCACATTTTGGCAGGATCTTAAATTCAGCAGCGCAGACTTTAATTAAAAGTTATCGCCTCGACTTTCTCCAGTGTCCTATCTTCATTCGACCAAGTAAAAGTAAATACATTTCTTTTTTTTTTTTTTAATCGGCATCTCACATATTTTGGGGGGCTAAAGCCCCTCCAAAATATGCCTAGCGACGCCCCTGCTCAGACCTGATATTATTATTGGTATTGTTACTAATTTACATCTTTACATCACTTTAGCATACCGTACTGTGTCTATTTACAGGCCCCCCCTTGAGCTGCCCCTTGGCGTTACATTACCAAACATATTGCTGCTTTTTCTATAAACACAACTGAGAATGAGGAGATATTGAAAGTGTGCAAATGATCTGGTTACCAAATCAAAGATTAAAAGGGATAGTTCTGTTCAATACTAACCTTACTATCTCACTTTACTTACAGTTTGGCTAGCACTGATTCAGTTTTAAGATCATGTTATGGTTGTGGTGAATTAGGTACAGACAGTAATTTGTTGTTTTATTGATTTAAGCTTAGTTTGGAGCATGGCCAATTCCCAAGTGATTAGTTTGTATCTATTTGAAACAAATAAGACCATAGCAGTTAATGTACAATGCCAAGTGATACTTCCGCCAAAAAACTGATTGACCATAAAAGCCTCCTCCATAGGTTCTTTTATAAATAAGTTTCAGCTTCAGCAACAAGGTCGATATGAATATAATTAATTATATTTAATAGAGGAAAAACATTTTCCTCTATTTTTTTTGTTCAGAGGTGAGGGATATGGAGGGCAGTTGAAAGGAGGATCCCAATCAGACAGCTTTGTCCCCCTACATTTTAAAGCCCCTATCCACCCACACGGGTATTTTGAGTGACTGACTCAATAAAACCTTCGTGGGTGTACAGGAGCTTTACATCCTCTTAATTATAACTATTCATTTATAATTACCAAACCATATCAAAGACAAGTTGAATTGTTTCTAAAAATGACCAAAACACTTATGGTCATTATGGTCTTCTTTCAACACCAGATCACAGATGTAAGGTGCAGGAGTACGTTCACTTAATAGCTGTACAGTGCTATTCTTAGCGTCACCTTGCAGGAGCTTTCAGCTAAACATCCCCCCAGCCAGCTGTGTCTCTATGACCAACATGTCTACAGTATCTGGACAACAAAATGGAAAAAAGTGGGTTTGTCTGAAAAGTTTCTGAAGGTGCCTTTATTTTACTAATTTCAAAGGCAGCATTGGATGTATGCTTTGCGGATATGACAGCCTACCAGATTATGAAAGTTTTTAAAATGGGCTAATATCTTCATTGGGATCATTTTTTTAGTTGCATGTACTGTACCTATATAATTTTTCAATATTTAGGGTACAGCCCTCGATTGCTTTGCAGCTCCCCTAGAAAATAGCGGGATAGAGAAGACATGAGCCTAAGAGCTCTGGAGGGGAAGGCTTGATTACAAGCACGATGGGGGTTCCATACGCTTCTTTTTCTCCATCTTCAGTGCATTCCTCTTAATTCTCCCTTAGCAACCTTTTGCTTCTGTTCAGGTGATTAATAGCTAAACTGAAGTTAAAGTTCAGTGTCATGTGGTTTTGGTTTGCGTGTCGCATCCCCACCTATCTTTGCCTTCAAGCACTGTCAGATATGGTCACACAAAGGACCGAGTTGGGATTAGCTGAAGGTCAAACATGCAGTCCCTATTACATTCCTTTCATTTGCTATAATAGCCTGAAAAATTGTGCCTTCCCCGGGGGTGTACCACTTACCAAATACCACCAGAAAATGTAAAATAATATAAAGTTATTTAACCAACCAACATATATATATATATATATATATAAGATAAGATAAGATAAGACAAAACAAAGACATTTTGGAATCCCACAAGCCAACACCTTGATGGGGAGCACTTCATGATAGACACTTGGAAGCAGGTTGTGTGATTTACCTCAGCTTTTGGAGTGAAGAAAGTAGATTATTTACGTTACATCACTGTGGGGGGTGTGGGCGTTATCTATCGATGTCTGTATGGGAAGGAGTGTCTGGAAGAGTGGCCTTGGGGTTTAGCCATAAATAAAAAAAATTGTAAATATAATAAAATACATATAAATATCAAAACATTTAAAAAGTATATATTAAATATTTAAAAAAATATAAATGTATTAAATATAAATGTATATAGATATTTTTTTTTTTATGTGCAGTGGTCTCTTAATTTTTCCCATGGCTGTAGATTCGCTCCCCAGGAGTGTACAGAATATCATAGCTATATTGAGGGCACTTGTGTATATTGGCACAAATGGCCTGTGTCCTTTTTAACTAAATATAGACACACAAAAAAACAATAATCTATTTTGGCTATGCAGGTAACATTTGAAGGAAAAGTGAATTAAGACCAGCATATCGCCTTCCTCTGTGTGTTCTATCTCTCTCTAGGGCCTGCTTCACTGTGGAGACAGGTGATCAGTTAATTGACCCACACAAACCCAAAGTCTTCTCTTTACAGATGAAAATTAGACTTGCTTACTTCGACGTGTTAAGCTGTGCTTTAAGCTGTTGTCCTATGAGCCACCTATCATGCAAGCTGTTGACTCTCAGGAACCTGGTTCAGAATCCGGTCCTGTTGTGGCTTTGGATCTGTCAGACCTCTTGGCTTGACACCATCGCTTTCTGTTAGGCTGCGTGTGAGATAGGCGAGTGCAGGCGCGAGCCAGAGGAAAAAACGCAGAGAGCGTAGAACGGTGAACCCAACATAGCGGAATTGAATGAACAAAACACACAGTACAGGGCATCAAAACCAAAACAATGACCAATAGCACCTAGTGCTGTTGGCGAAAACTAAATAGTCCCTAAATCAAAACTAAAGGAGGTACACCTGCGTGGGCTAATCCCTCACAGTTGTGATGCGGGGAAGGAAGGCACGGAATTGTGCGCGCCAATCGTGACAGTAACCCCCCCTCTAAACTGACGCCCTTCGCTTCGCGTTCAGTGGAAGTGTATCTACTGAACCCGAAGCGAAGGCAAGAGTGACTAAAATCATTAGACGTGAAGGACTATAAAGAATCTATTAATTTAGTTAAATGGGGTACAATATATAGTTGACATTGTACTATACACTGTATGTAGGCTATACCACTGACCATCAGCACCCCCAACCCAAAATGCCGTCCAGCGTCCCTGGACAGAAACCTCTCATTTGAAAGTAACTGCTTGAGGCAGAAAAGCACAATTTTGTTTAGATGAGCACGATTGGACCATTAATAGGAAAACTTTTTGGCTCCAGATTATTTTTCCTTCTGTGGTGAAGTTAGTAAAGTATATTCAACACTAATAACAACTATGTGTTTGCTATGCTATTCAATCACTGCTTTCTTTTCAGAAAAGGCCAAGCATGGTCAACCATATTGTTTACTATGGGAGGTAAAGCTTATCTCCACTTAAGGCAGACCTAAAATCTTTGTTGACTGGATGCATTCTTAAGCGGATGGCAACTCTAACCTGCTTTCCAAATTTAATTTCCTGAAACAATATCCTTGCAAGCATTCACCATAACAACACAGAAATCACTGTGACAATGATGGATAACTTATAATGGGTGATATGCGCTTGTCTTTTGGGGTCATTTTCATTTAAAAAGTTTCTGACTAAGGCTATGGTTTGAAATTAAGTTGTTGGAGAAACATTGCTTGGAAATGATAATGGCCACTGGTTCTATCACCCAATCAGAGATTCTTTGAGTTCTTGACTCGGTCCAGAAGCTCCAATGGCACATGATTGATGCGATGATAAAGCCCAGCTGTCCCATTACAAAGGCAGACCCCGCTCTTTAGCTTGATGAGTATGGCTTTGGGTCAGCAGCCTGGATTCAACTTATATGAACCTCCTTGCACCTGCCAGATACTTGTGAGTGTGAAAATGTGTATTTTTTGCTTAAAGCTATACAACTTTACATCATTAAGCTAACGTTGGTCCTCAGCTGAAGGGTAACACACACATACAGCATTGCTCACAATTATTTTCTATGGAGCCGCTGACATCATGTTTACCTTCTGTCTTTTACTACTTTTTTTTCTTTAATTAATAGCATTCATTTAATGCTATTTAATGTTACTTATATGTTTATATTATTTATATGTTTTCATTTGGTTAGAAAAGGACAGAAATAAATTACTGCTACTAATTGTATGCCACTAGCAATGGTCAGCAGGTAGGATTTCCACACCACGGTCGGCATACACACACATACATAGGTCGTACTACTGCCTGGTGATAGATAAAACAACACAGGATAAAACAGTTCACCTGCGTCCTCGTGCCGCCAGCCTCCTAGCTCGCTGGCGTCTCTCCCCCCGCAGGTCTGCCCCGTGCTCCTTTTCTATGGGAGACGGGTGATTAATAAATTGCCCACACCTGTTCCCAATCCCACAAATAAGCCACGACCATCTGCGCCCCCGGCCTGTGGATCACCCTGAACCTAAACGGCTGTAGAGCTAGATACCAACAGGTGATCCGCGCGTTGGTGTCCATCATGCGGTGGAGCCACTGGAGGGGCGCGTGGTCCGAGCAGAGGTCGAATGAGTGTCCCAGGCACTCCCGCTCTAATGTGCTGTACCTGGCCTCCCTCCATGGGACAGTCGACCCCCTCCACCTCCTTGGATGAAACGGCCCCCAACCCTCTGCCTGACGGTTCTATCTGCAAAAGGGAGAGAGAAGTTAGATGTGTGAAGGAGTGGTTCCCCACAAAGAGCAAGTTGAACCTGCTCAAACGCCCCGACACTGCTACGTCCACTGGACCAGATCTGACACACCTTTGCGGGTCAGGTCACGTCAGTCAAGTGGTAACCCAGATACCGTACCTCCCTCCGTCCTACATCACACTTCTTCGGATTGGCCGTAAGCCCCGCCTGCCGGAGCGACTCGAGCACTGTGGCCACCTGCGGCACATGCTGCTCCCAGGTGGATAATGGATAATGACATCGTCAATATAGGCAGCAGCATATGCAGCACCCTGTCCATCAGCTGCTGGAAAGTGTGTGGGGGGCGAACAACCCAAAGGGAATTAGGTTGAAGTGGAACAGCCCAAACAGAGTGGAGAAGGACGTTTTCTCCATGGACTCTAGAGACATGGGAATCTGGCAGCCCTTGGTTAAATCCAGTGTCGTGAACAATGAAGGAAGCTGTGAAGCCCAAGGTACCTCCTGAGCCGGGAAATACAAGATGGAATAGATGGTTCGAATCAGTTCAGTACCATGCTGACCATGTCCATGTTTGTGCACGTAGTTGACTTATTTTTTAGTAAAAAATTGGTTAAAAATGGATAAATCCGAATGAGATGAAAATCATAGTAGTAGTCTCTGGCGTCTCTTGAGCTCTGTGTGTCAGTTCTGCTTATACAGGGAGACAGGTAATTAGTTCATTGCCCACACCTGCTCCCAATCCCGGGAGCCCCATGAACCACACCCCTGCACACTCTCTCTCTCCAGACAGACGGCAAACCAGACACACCTCCACATCCATTAGGCATCATTAGGCGCTTTTCCACTGTAGGAACTTGCCTCATGGCCTTACTCCGTAATTACTTGTGGGGAAGCAGTAGGCATTATAGTCATTGCACATATCCCATTTATTTGAATGCACACACAGTCTCATACAGTACATTTCTTCTTTTCTCACATACACATGCATAGAGACTAGGGGTGACCCAATGTCTCCTTCTACAAGGGTTAATAAGCACAGCCACTGTGAAGCCTATCTCACAGCAGTAGGGTGTTAGTTTTGGGGTAATGTTTTTGTGTGAAGGAAAACTTCCAGATATAAATTTACAATCTTCCGCATTCGTGTGTGTGGTTGTGTACACATCTTTCTGTATGTGTGCGAGCGAGTGCATACACAACATTATGCGAACAGCCAATGACACGCCAGCTGGCAGAAATTAGGAAAATGGTGTGCGATTATCACCATGGGGTTTACATGACCCCCCCCCCCCATTAATTTGCTACATTTAGGGGTGCAGCACAGGCAAATAGTGATCCAATGACGTATGCAGAACAGGCAAATTGTGATCTAACGTACGAATGCATGGTTTCTAAAAGAAAGAAGAATTCAAATGAACACAATTATATTCATATCATATTTAGCTTTGGTGGTGTTAATGGATGCAAATTTAATCAAAATGACAGAAAAACTATTATCAAATAGATTACAAATGCTAATACGAGTCCTAAGAATACATAATTAGGCTTTCTGATACAAGTAATAAGGATGATCTCTAAAAATGGAACTATCCGACAGAAAACACATTCACTACAACACAATTGAAGGGCCAATAAGTAACAACACCAGTGCCTAAGCATGTACAAGTTATATGGCGTATTGGTTCATAGATTATAATTATATAATTGTATAGTTTTACACCGCTGAAATCCAGCAGTCCAGGCGACCCCCTCAGTCACCTCCAGGTGGGGAACCACTGCTTGCTTCACCATCACTCCTCTCTTATTTGTATGTCATGCAACTCTCATTATGATTCCATCATGAAATCATCTGTTATAAATATGATGAAATAACCTAGTTCATCTCCTTGGACTTTTTCCAATCAATCCATGCAGTGTAAATTTAATTGTAGCTCACAATGCTCCACTTAGATAAGTTTAATTTAACTTCAGATGCCAAACCATAGATTAATGTGCCCTCTTCTCCCAGGTGAAAGTGGGCTGTACCTCTGTTATTTGAATAAGTCATCTAATTATTCCTGCCCATGAGGTAATTAACCTCATATATTCCATGGCCAACACCCTAATTAGAGCAATATTTCCACCGTCACTGGCAGCAGAGAGGCTGGTGAGATAATAATAGATGAAAAGTGGAGGTATGGTGGGCGTTAAAGGCAGAATAACCACTTTTTCCCCCAAAAAAGCTATTCTAGGAATGTCACCTGACAGAAATAGCCCATTGGGTTATAGCGTCCCTTGCCTCTCACCCGCACCCGACTCCGGGTTCGGTGCGGGACTCAACCGATTACATCAGATACTGGAAGCTCATTTTCAATTCATCAAGGGACAGTAGAGAAACCTGTCACAGAGAGTCACAGAGAAGGAGGAGTGAGAGATTTCAGGTTACGGTGTGAATGGATGTAGGGAGGGGAAATGAGACAATGACTGAAATGCAGCAGGATCTTGTGACGTTAAAGCCAGCAGCGCCTTTTTTGTCTGAGGTAGCTGGCAAAGTTCGGCGCTGACATCTTTTGAGTAGATTTCAATTTTTTATTTGACCTGTTGCATGCTTCTCTCAATCTTAAACTAAGAAATGCATTAATTAAAGTCTGCAGCAATATCACAGGTACTCAACAGAAAAGTCTGTCTGATTTATATAACAAACAGTTAAAAAAAGCAGAATCCATCGTGTCAGACAGCACCCACCCCCTGCAGTTTCAGATCTTGCCTTCAGGCTCCCGTTTCAAATACCCAGCTTAATACCAATCAAAACCAACAGATGCAAACACTACTTTATACCCTCAGCCATTTCACTGCTAAACTCCAATAGTAAAAGGTAATATCAGCGTGACCACACAACCAAGCTTGGTAAATATTGTTTTAATCTTAGTGGTTTTAAAATTGTTTGTTGGACATTGTGTCTGTATTGTGATATTAGTGTGTTATGTGTTACTGCTGTACAACTAATTGACAAATAAAATTCTTCTTGACTTGACTTAAAAAAAGTTCAGGTTCAGTAGGTTGATCTTTAAGGCCATCTGAAAAATGTTGGGTGTCAATGTTAAGGTTAACAGGGAAAGTAAAGAGACAGCATGTAATTCAAATGAGGACGTGTATAGGTAAGAACATTCCACTAAGTGCACTAAAGTGATGAGCAGTCCAATAGTAGTAGCCATGTTTCAGCTGGATGAGGTTTAAGATGAGATGGACAGATGTCCAAATTCACCATATTATATACTAATAGGGTGTAGAATGTGGATGATATCACCATCCGTACTAGAGAATTGATCATTTCAAGGACTATAAAACTGCAATACTTTGCTCCATGTTATCCCTGACAATGAAGCTTCTCCCTATTATTAATATGGTAATACATACTTTTATTATCTGATATGTGATAGTATATTCAAGTACATTGTTGTGAGTAGCGGGGAATGTGAACCCAAAAGCAGACCCGGGTAGGCAGAGAGTTTGTATCAACACGACCTGTT
>JAOEHI010000736.1:0-13413 GCA_025447815.1 Percopsis transmontana
CCACCGGTCTACCTTGTCCCTCATATAACTCGTGTTGTGCCCCCCCCCCCCCCCGCCTTTCTCTCGCTAGGTTTTCCTGTGCAGACTGTGTGAGACTGAGAGGAGCAAGCCTTTGTGTGTCCCTGTGCGTGCGTGCGTGCGTGCGTGCGTGCGTGCGTGTGTGTGTGTGTGTGTGTGTCATGGAGGACGGGGGCAGCCTGGGTCAATACAGAAAAATGCTGCTTCTGGGTGCCATAGCAGCGGCCTCTGCCTTCGTGGTGACCATCGTCATCGTCCTGGTCTGTGTGGGGTGCCAGAGGTGAGAGATCATGTGATGTTAAGGTCACCTGAGGGAACATACTGTACATATATACTGTACATTTGTACCCTATAGTGTCTTAAGAGTTTAGCATTCATACTGGAAAATCAATTGTTTAAAGTGTGCATTCAGTATTTTTGCATGTATTTTTACTAGTTTCTTTATAAAAATGTGTTGTTGTTTTTTTACAATGGCATTTGGCACCAATTTTTTCATAATAAATATTTAGTTGGTTCTGAATCTCTTCTGTTGTATTGCAACAATCCACCAATCCAATGGTAGTTGTAGTACACGAGGCATATACCATTACTATTAATACGTACTTTGTGATGTGCCCTACATTTTTACATAGTACATACTAAGAAATTTGAACACGGCCAATAGCGGCCTGTACTGTGCAGAATTTCATTAAAAAAGGGAGGATTCCTGAAATTCCCAGATAATCTGTTTTCCAGCATTTACTAAGCACAAGACACCTTCCTGTTGTGCATAAATGCTATTTTGATAGACAGTGGAAAGCAATCCCCAGTTGTAGTTTTCAAAATTAACACATTTATATAAATTCTAACTTTTGCAAATATAACTTCTACAATGCAATGCAAATGTTGTACTCCCTTATCGCCAACACTCCCAGGTTTGCCAAAATCACACCAAACTATTCGTGTTTCTTTTTGCAGTATTATCTTACTTAAAATAAAGAACAAACGCTCTTTTATTCTTTCTTGTTCCGCTGCCAGCTCCTTGTGTCCTCGCCAATCATCCTTATCGCCTACACTTTCTTTTTATCTGCTCCTCTCCCGCGCGTAAACTCTACTCCACCCTTATTAATCTCCACTATTTCCTCCCATCCTCCTCATCTCTCTCATCTCCTACTCCGAGCAGAGTGGCAGGGATGAATGTTAATGGTTGTGCACCTCAGATCAGATGAAAACCTTTTCTGGAAACAGTGGACTGGCCAGAGTCTGGGACAGTTCACATCAGCCCAGAATTTCCAGCAGCAGAAAGCAATAAAACACCCTGCGGTTTAAAAGCAGATCCAAATCCTAGCCAGGCAAGAGCAATGGAAGAGCCTGCAGTTTTTCAGAACCCTCGGAACCAATCACAGGCTGCCCCGTGTTTTTGTTGCCATGGGAGACACAGATAAGGATGTAGAAAAATGTCAAAGCACTTGGTATCATAGAAATGAAGCCACACACTGTTAAGATGTACAAAAATAAAATGTATGGTACATGCTCTGGCATGAGTGGGCTCTCGTAGACTAACTATAGTAAATGCAGGTATCAGCTAAAGCTCAACATGCCATGTATGATTCAAACAAAGATGCATCTATTAGTTCATTGGGATCCCCACTATCTGTGCATTTATGCAACAGCTACTCTTCCTGGGGTTCACCAAAACATAAGTGATTACATTTAATCACTGCAATATACAGTATAATAATAATGCTATAACTGAAAACCTACTCACAGACAAAAAATGAAACAGAATGTATGCTATTTCAGTGCCCTGACTAAATCTTTCAGGATAAAAACCAACCTCTGCAATGTTTAACCCTTTAAAATAATGGCCATTGTGAAGTGTTTTCGCCTGCTATGTGTCATGTTATTATTAACACTGTCCTTGGGGATGTAGCCACATCTTCTCATGGTTCCCTCGGAAAAGGAGAACCTATGCGTGCGTGAGCAGGTAGCGCTCCAGTGCAGGTGAAAAGACAATGGCAAAAAACAATAAGAATCCCTGTAATAGTAAAAAAGGGTTTCTCACGTACCAGTACATCTGAACCACTATGACCCCGGTGCCATTCGAAGTAAATCCCTGAGATGGTTTTCAATTAAAAAATGCTTTTTTTGTTTTGTTTCTTCGCTGGTTATTTACGACAATAGTAATAGGATGTCCAACTTAAAACCCTATCATCACACCTGCAAGCCTCACCTCACCCTACCAACAGTTCTCTATACTGTAGTTACGGACGTCACCAAGGAGACACAGACACATAGGTGTACAAACTAGGGATGCACCGAATGTTCGGCAACCGAAATAAGTAAAAAGGCCGAATAAATTTGACTGAACAATGAATAAACAATAAAGAAGAACCTGCCACTTTTCCTAAATAAGTAGGCATATGTCTAGGACAATTATTCATTTGTTGTGGGTCCATCCACTTTTTTGCAGTTATATTGTGCCCTGTTGGTAGCCTATGCCTGCTGGAATGTAAAATGTTCAGTACTAAATAAATATTTTGAAATTGTAGTTTTTGTAATTGATTTTGTTTTTGAAAAGCAAGCCAAAATAGTAAAAAGCACATTTTGACTATTTAATTTATGCAACCTTCGGTTTTCGGACAAGTTTTTCATCATATTCGGTTTCGGCTTCGGCCAAGAATTTTCATTTCGGTGCATCCCTAGTACAAACCAAAGTTTGTACACCTATGTGTTGAACAACAGACACTTGACGATGCAGGGATTTGTTACTGTTACTCATAATAAAGAATTGATTCCATTTAAAGCCACCGGTGAAGTTATTTGCTGAAGGACACAGTCAACAAAGAAATGAGTCATGCTTCGCTCTCCGTTTAAACAGCAAGGTCTTCTGTGCCCTAGCCACCATGCTGATAGGATCCAACTCCTCTCAATGTGTGTGAGTGTCTGCGTGTTATCTCTCACCACGGGCTCCTGTTGACCTTCCTCTCTGTGGCTTGTCATCCTCAGAAAGAGCAAGAGCAAGCACCCCCCAGCCGGAGAGAAGGGGACATCTGTAGATATGGTGAGTCTGGCTCTCATTTTTATTCACCCCTATATCGTCGATATTGTTACTGTGTACTGTATACTGTAAACTGTATAAGGTACTGTATACGGTATACTGTATGCACACGTGTCGTGTGTGTTTGTATAAACAATTGTGTGTGTGTGCATAAAAAAACAGCGACATCTACTAATCTTATTTTATGTTATTGTGTATGTAACTTGATAGGAGGTACTTAATAACAGGATGTGACTTTAACTTCGGGTTCTTTTACTAAACTTATTGTAATAGAACGCTTTGCCTAATGATGTACGGCTGTTTCTGATAACATTGACAAGTGTACTTGTTGTAAGTCACTTTGGATAAAAGTTTCTGCTAGCAAGTGTGTGTGTGTGTGTGTGTGTGTGTGTGTGTGTTTGTGTACTTCATGTATTGACATGTACCTATGTGTGTAAAAGCAGGGTACACTCCGCCATCCTAAGATGAACTCCATGAGCAAATCTGACACCAGGCTGCATGAGATCAATCGCTTACCCTGCAACGGCAACAGTAGGTCAAGCATTAAAGCCGAGAGCATGCTTACTCAATACCCACAAAAACATAAGCATAATGTCGGTTGAAGTCAGATTTGCACCAATTGTACAGTACATACACAAGTAAACTCTATGTGCTTCACATGGAAAGACATCACAAATACTATAAACGAACATACCCTTTAACATACATGTTGAAACATGCATCTGTTTGGCCCTGTAAATAACAATATACAGGATTTATCAAGCCATGGACACAGAACACAACAATGTAAAGCTACAATCATATGCTACTGTTTAATATACAGCAGTGGTTCTCAAAGTGTGGGTCAGGACACAATAGAAACAATATAAACAAATGGTTTAAACTTGCCTCCTTTCCCTCTCTCTCCCCCCCCCTCTCTCACTCTCCCTCTCTATCTCTCTCTGTCTAGCAGTCTCTAAGACCCGCCCAGCCAGCATGGACCTCCTTCTCCTCCACAGTCGACGCTCCCAGACTGACCTGAGGCCGCCCCTCGGCCGGCAGCTGCCCCAGGTCCCCACCAGCCCCAGCGGCTCTCCTGCGGCGGGGGGCTCGAGCCAGGGAGGCGACACCCTCACCGTCGCGGGCGAGGCCAGAGACCACACCTACACCGAGGTGGGCTTGCGGAACAACAACCCCAGCCCTGCCCGTTGCCAGGACGACGGGCTGTATGAGAGCGTTGGGGTCCGAGAGGGCGACGCCGACCCCAAGATGCCCCCCGCCCCGCCGCCCACATCGTCCAACACGCCGGCCACCACCCGGGCCGCCCAGAGCCCTCCCGCGCAGGCCAGCGGGACGTCTTGGAACGGCAACGGAAATGTACGTAGCCCACACGCCAGGTCCCACTTAGTGTATGTGGAATGTAATGTTATGCCATGGGTTTCAAAGAAATTACACATTTAAACAATACATGAAAGCAAAGCAAAAGTAAAATCATGTAATGTTATGGATGATGGCATATTGTTAAAGCGCACATGGAATGATTAAACCATTGCATTTATGACGTTTACATTTAAAATCATTGTCACTAATTGTTTTGGCTTTTCTAGTTTCTCTTCTCTTCCTTTCTCCACTCTTCTCTCCTCCTCTTCTTCTCTTCTCTATTTAATAGTATGTAACGTGCTCTGACAGGGCGGCAGAGGGAACGGCAGGGGGAACGGGGCCCTCAACGGAGCCATGAGAGGCAGAGGTAATGGTGTCAATGGGCTCAGCAGGTCCCCAATGTCCTCGCTCCACTCCCTCAACAACCAGGACCCAGCAGCAGGAGAATACGCCACCATACGCAAGTTCAGAAAGGTTCTAAAAATTCAATTTTCATCCCATTTTTTCCCTGACAAAGACAACACTATACTAAACTATAGTATAATGATATAATATGTATACTACTGTACATATGTATTTCTTTTGAAGACTAGATACATACAGTATGGTACGTACAGTGTATACATTTAAGCTCAAACTAATTCCTCTCTGGTGACATGTCTGCAATTCCCAGTACACAGATAAGCTTTTTGGCTTTAATTTTACGCATCAACCCGTAAAAACCTTATGTTTTCATCCTTTCATTTCTGAATGACCCCCTCAAGGTTGACAAGGCTACCAGGAAGGAGAACAGCGGGGCTGACAGCCAGTCAGACAGCCAATCGAGTGTGAGCGATTCGCCCTCGGCACCATCTCTACCGCTCCATCGCAGTCAGGAGTTTCCACGGAAACCGCTGGAGCCATTTCACCTGCATACCTTCCCTAAGGTAAAGGAGGGCTTGGATCAATGTGTTCTATTGCAACGTGGAACAAGTCACTCACATAAATACATCTGTCATGTTGGGTTTTGGCCACCAGAGGGCGATGTCCCCAAACAACACACTTGTACACTTGTGCTCCCATTGACACAGTTCTAAATAGTTTTCACTTAAAACCACTTTTCACGTGTATAGCTGTGTGTCCTTATTGAGACAGAGAGTTTGTGTGGGTGTGTGTGTGTGTGTGTGTGTGTGTGTGTGTGTGCGTATGTTTGTGTGAAAGATCAGGGCCAGTGTTTGGGTTTGTTTTCTCAGAGGGAAAATGAGGGACAATGATCGGATGGTGAGCACGCTTTCCTGTGGTTTTCTGGCAGCGTTGCTTTTCAGTCCTCCGCGCGCGTGTTTATCTGTGTGTGCGCGCGCATGTTTCTTTTTAGCTCCATGGCGCGTTTAAAGAGCCTGAGACTGTTATTTAAACATCGCCGTCTCCGCGGTGGGCGTGCGCTCAGTTCTTTCAGTCCGCGCATGTCGTAAATGGTTCATAGATGACGTGGGTTGCACGTGTGTGTGTGTGTGTGTGTGTGTGTGTGTGTGTGTGTGTGTGTGTGTGTTTGTTTCTTCTTCTCCTCTCTGCTGTGCTGTGAAGCATATGCTATTAGGGCGGCCAGAGTAGAGCGGAGGGACGCATTATGTAAGAACTTGGAGGGCGGCCAAGCCGCCTGTGTGTGTGTGTGTGTGTGCACGTGTGCGTCTTTTGAATCTACCAGAGGAAGAAACAGGTAGCCAGCAGCCAATATGGGGGATAAGTGGTTGTTCACACACTGGAGCCATTTATTCTGCCTGAGCCCCTGTTACTCACTCTGGCTGCACAGAAGATGCACACAAATTTTTAATCACTCACAACAGAGTGCAGCTGTATGTCAGAGTATGTCAGAGAGCGCACCTATGTGCTCTCTGACATACTGGGATGATAGGGTTTTAATCGTTAGCTTATTGTGTTGTTTTAAGTTCCCATTTGGAAGAGGTTACATTTATTTTGTTTCATTTCGTTAAGCATTATGTTTCTGACTCATCATTGAGTTTAGAAATGCTTTTAGAGATACATTTAACATCTAGTCCCATCTGCAATTATGTGGGTGCCGCATATTTTTTAAAAAGTTTGTACTGAAAATCTTCATATTTACTCCCCCTACTCTGGGCATGTAAAAATACAGTCAAATAGTGTCCTTTTAAAGGAGGAGGAAGCATTTACTTTATCATCAAATCAATATTGCAACTGACACTCACGCACACACAAATCAACGGGCACTTTTTATCTATTGAGCAAACATTGCAAATAAAAACTTCCACAACCCACAGGTCTTAAACACGAACAGAAAAATACACATGCAAGGACACAGCACAACAGCCCCTGTAAGCTGTAAATGAACCATCTCTCTGCTTTTGCTAATCATTGTTCATACAAGCACATGTTATTTTTCATAATTATGAACCCATCATATAGCTGTCTGTTAACGCTCTATAACACTTTTGTGTTTGTACACTAGGAGGCAGTGTTCATGGGCAACGGGGAGCAGTACATTTGGAAGCCTCCAGAGGACGAGGATATAATCACCCTGCACCAGCCTCCACACCTGGTAGAGAACAGAAAGGGACCCCCCCCAGCTCCAACTGCCAAGGAGGTGCGTAGGTGTGCGCGCGTGTGAGCTATCTAGCTAATAAAGCCAGGTCCTAGATTTAAGGCGTAGCAGTGTTTACAGACGAGGCACACGCCTTAACACCGTTGCCCTTTCACCTTGCCCTGTCAGGCAAGTCCTCGGCACCAGGTTTCTTTTTACAAGCAGGAGGTCGGGTTACAATGACCCAGCTTCCTTTGCTCTCTATAAATCCTGATCTACAAGCCCCCAGCCCCCTACTCATCTGTATGTCTGGTGCGAAATGCCAGGCTTTACATTAGAACTCTGGATAATGCAGATTGATTGGCTAAAGGTTACCTGCCGTGCCATATCAGTGCATGTAGACTGAACGTGACAAGCCACGACTGGCATGTGAACTACAGAGTGACCTATATATCGGGGAGTATGTCTGGACAGAGAGGGGAATGTGCAGGCTCACTAATCATTTGACATCCCCCAACCCTTATATGTGGTTTACACGTCTCCCAAGCCCCGTGTTCTTAACTCTTTGCTGGCAAGGGCGGGTAACAAATAGTTGAGGGATTTTTTTTGTCTTAGTAGGCCAGAGACTCAGGGGGAATTAAATAGCCCACCGTCTATTATTAGTGTTTGACAGAGCTTCTTTTAACTGTGTCTCCTTTATACCTATCAGCAACACAGGAGTTATTTCTGTCTCTGGAAATATAGTATTGAGTGGAAAGAGTGCTTTAGCGCAAAGTTTAAAGAAGTAGTATGTCAGAGTATTATCTAGTATCTAAAACTAGTCAATACATCATTTAATAAGCATTATATACACTTTTTTTGTGCACTCTACTTTCCATGTGGATAGTATACATGTTTTGACTCCAGTTGTCATGTAGCCTACTGTAATCCATACGAGGAACTACTTTCAGTTGCACCACCATGAGTTTGAATGCGAATCCAAGGCACATGGTTGGACAAAGCATACGTGCCCGCGCAAATGTGCGACTGTGTGTATGTGTTTACAGGGATCTGCTTTCTCTCAACCTACCTCCTTGTATCCAAATGAAGCCACTACACACTTTTTCTTTAATCTGTTAGACCTTGATGACACATTGATAAAGACAAACTATATAAAAGTACTATGAATAGAATAATTACATTAACAGTTACCATTACAAATTTTGGTTGGCATGTGAGACTAACCAGTGGTGAGGTAGTGGTCCTGGTGGGGTTTTAGCGCCTAGTTTCTTGTTCTCTGGGAATCAGCCAGCACACTCTTGTTGTAGCTGGATATTAAGGGGTTACATGTCAACTGTTTGCCCAGACGGGTTTAACTCCTCCTCTGCATGCCTCTGCTGCAGTCTACACATACTCTTTCTGCTTCACCCCCCTTCTCACTGCCTGTCTCCCACTGTCTCCTCCAACTGTCCCCCCCCCCTTTCGTGTTGTGCGTGTTTTCCATGTGTTTTTATCCAGTTTATTCTTATGTATTACCCTTTCAGTTTTGCCTTTGCTTTATTTGTTCACGATTTGGTCTCTGAATCGCCCGGACATGTCTCCGCTGGAGTTTGTCAGCTGCGTCTGTCAAAACGGTGTTGAGTTTCCACTCCCACCTCCTCTGCTCTTTCTCTGCTCTTTCTCTGCCCTGCTCTGCCTTTCCTCCACTCCCTTCCTGGCTTTTAGTAGGCGCTGCCTTCCGCAACCAATCACATTGCACAAAACGTGTCTGACTCAGTGAATACTGACTGCTCAAAGTCTTTTTTGGAAACTTTTAGATCTTATTTGGTATTCTTGGATTTGATCACACACAGATGCATACGTTTATTACTGCATAAGATTCATACGATTATTCACTGTATGATCAAGCTGGAGCTGACCTCTACCACAGCGCCTGAAGAGATAGACCTTCGAGGAGCATAGGCATATAGCGCAGAAATGAAAAAGACAATATGCTGGCTTCCTCAACAGCTGCAGCCTTGTTTTGAAATCCCCATCAGCTTGTGACTTCCTTCCTCTGCCGCAAAGCGCTGCAAGCATTGCAAACACCGTGCATACATGTGCACAAAAGCATACCCCTGAACCATCAGCAGAGACGCACAGGCCAGGGTCTTTGTTTGTTTAAAAAGGTAATACACAAGATTTGTGGGGGTAGGGCTTTATGAGAGAGAGAGAGAGAGAAAGAGAGAGAGAGAGAGAGAGAAAGAGAGGGTGCGAACACTGAAGGTAAACCATGGCCATGTCCCAGAATACTTAGCGGCACTACTCCTCTCATACAATTGACACAGACATGCTACAGGGGAGGCTCTGTTAAACATTCAAGTGACAAGTCAGAGCAAAGTCCATTAAGAGTGGTAGTAAAAGCCATTGAGCAAGAACTTTCAGTGGCTGGCACCCACATCCCTCACCCTGCGTCTCTGCCGCCAGAGCTGTTGTGGTAAAAATTTAACTGGTCCGACCAGTACTTAGGTAACCCTGCTGCTTTACTGAGCCCTTCACAAGCTGATAAGACAGTTTACACTGTCTTATCCAGCACGGTCAAAGTAGGGCAGGTTGCTGCACAGACAAGGCTCTGTCAACATATGCAATCCCACGTGTGTTCATGGACACACATTTTTTCTACATAATTAATTGTGCTCTATTTTAAACCGAGACGTTTCGCGTACTGTACACACTACCAATAGACACAAGCCTTGAGACCTTAACCATGACATATATATAATTCATAGGACAGTGTCTAGTGCATTTGTGTGTTTTTAATTGTGGTTGTTTAAACAATGTTATTAGCTAATTATGACTTTAGTGTCAGTTAATAATGGAACAGAGTTGTCCAAAGCTCAGTGGCTCCAACTGACACCATATCCTGACCTCTTGTGCATTCTCAGATTGCAGACACCTACTCCACCGTGTGTAAACCCCTTAAGAAGAAGCCCCCCACAGAGTGCTACGAAGCCAAGACCCTCCCTCGCTCATTTGGCAACGGGAGAGGCGGTAACGGGGGTTTCCGGGGGAGAGGTCGAGGGGCCCAGAGCCAAGCCCGCTCCCACGAGGAGCCCTGCTATGAGCCTGTAGGCGACAGGTCCTGGCCCTCCTGCACAGTGGCCGAGTCCGACCCTGCGTATGCCACCATCGACCCCCACCGGAAACGCGACCAGGCCGGAACTAACGACAGCACAGCTATGGGCAACGCGACACTGAAGAGGAAGAAACCGCCGCAGCAGCCGCAGGCTTCTTCAGGGGCACCACAGGGCTCAGGACCCCCCGCCCCACCAGCCAGGGCCTTGCCTGGCGGGGACAACTTCTATGAGACCATCGGGGATGTGAAACAGGGTGGTAATACTACGACCATTTTTACCTTCAACGACGGGATGGAGATGTACGTAACTGGCCTGTAGAGGGCCGAGAACCCACCAGCCCCAGACAGTCCCTCATAACTGACCTACAATTTGCTGTACATAGAGGAAAGGCTCACTATTGACAGACAAAAACAGGGAAGACATTTTCTTAATGCCATCACGTTCCAACAGGGTCTTAGTCCGGCCAGAGACTTCACTTCGTTGCACTGTACCCCAGAAACCAGCCTAAATCCAGTCCAAAAGAAATTGACCAATGATGTACACAAAACACAGGACAAAAGGCGAAACCTGCCCACTCATCTTAAATGTACAGTCACAGACATTAATCTTTTGTTATGTCCATGATGTCTTTATTTTTGTATGATTAATGTGAAAAGAGCATGTGTCAATGTACAAGCTGAACATGAGAAGAAGAAACTTTTGACACTTTCAAAACAATGAACATAACAAATGTATGAAAACATTTAAACACATGTTTAACGAGAGACACCTAAAGGAGGCTGGTCGCATTAAGGGATATAACCACGTGCACTCACTTCATTGTGGGCTAGATTATGTAATATAAGCAGATAGATGACACAGAGATTTACTGTTTTTAGCTCTCCCTAAGCAAACGTCTGAAACAGGTTCTCTGTGACCAGTGTTCATTCACTGGCCTGTTGCCGGACAGATAATGCTCTGCTGCGCCATTCAAACACAGTTCTGTAGGAAATAGCTTTTTTTTTTTTTTTAAACAGCATGCACAAAGTGAAAAGCTATTGTCTCGTTCTACCCTTGTGTGAGCCTGCCACCGCCCTTTCTGAGTATCCTATAATTTATTAGCCGTTATCAACATGCATCACATATGATAATTTTTAATACGTACTGTACTACTTTGTTTAATAATTGAGATTTGTTTAATTACTCCGTTTCAAACGTTTGGTAAACATCTAAACCGCTGACACACCCATATTGCACACGCCTACAGTACACCCCCCCGCACAGAGACACATATTTTGACACACATCACCTAGGGCAAAGCAATCAGGTCAGAGGCATGAAGTGGGAGTCAATGCATGACCACTGTTATGTTATGTTACAGGAGCAGACTATTCTAACGTTCTATAAGACATATGCAGGACTACTTATTATTATGCAGTAATACTAAAAGGTGTTCAGAGACACGGCCCATGTCGCCCCCTGCTCTGCAATAGAAGGGCTGCAATCCTAGGAACATGCACTGTAGTATCGGGCATAAAAACAGTGTTTTTTTAGTAGCTTTCCCCTCCCTCCCTCCTTCCCTAAGATCTGTTCCTGTGTAAACAATGTCTTTCCCATGTAGCTTTGTGGAAAAATTTAAAGAACGATCAAGAATGCACAACATTAGAGGTTTAATAAAGGGGGTGAGACCCAATGCTATGAAAATAATGTATTTGAGCGGTTCCACATGGTTTATAAATGGACTTTGTAAAGTAAAAGCAGACTATATGTAAAAACATATCTAAATGCACTCTGTATTTTCTTAATGCACTGTTTATTTTTTCTTACCTACTAACAATACCATTGTTGGAAAAGCTCATGCCACTGCCATGGACACTGGTCTTTTGTTGTTGGTGCACTTTTTTCTTGCTTGAAGAAAAGAAAACCCTGCATGCGTTGACATATGGAAATGAAAACAGAATTATTGTGGATCTCTTGTTGTTTAACTTTTTATTTTTGTTGTTCTGTCAGTGGACGCGGTGCGTCCTTTTAGTTTTCTAAAGCAACAAGAAACAGTGAGACATCGAACAGAGAGACATACAGACTAACAGAGAGAGAGAGAGAAAAGCCACTGGGGGTTGAGGGCAGTGTTGTTTATCCTCCACTCTGGGGGGGGGGGGGGGGGGTGAGGGTGAGAGAGAGAGAGGGAGAGAGATGGGAATAGAGGGAGAGAGAGGGAGAGAGAGGAAAAGAGAGGGAGAGAGAGAGAGAGATGGCAAGAGAGAGGAAGGGAGAGAGAGGGGAAGAGAGGGAGAGAGAGGGGAAGAGAGGGAGAGAGAGAGGGAGAGAGAGGGAGAGAGAGAGAGAGAGGGAGAGGGAGAGAGAGGGGAAGAGAGGGAGAGAGAGGGAGAGGGATAGAGAGGGGAAGAGAGGGGGAGCTGGATGGTTTTCAGCAGGTTGATTAGTTTGGTCTGACGCTCACATTAACCCCCAATGGAGCAGCTGATTGGTTGGGTCTTAGACCCTTGACATCACTGAGCATGGTGTGTGTGTGTGTTCTCAGCATGGTGTGTGTGACGCACTCCCCTAACCTCTGTTGTTTTTAAAGACACAAATACCGTAGTAGAGGTTCTACTGGTTCTACTGCTTTCCACTGGTTCTAGTGGTTTCTACTGGTTATATTGGATTCTAGTGGTTTCTACTGGTTTCTACTGGTACGGCATGCGGTGGGGATGTCCTGTGAATAACGTACATGTAATACACATAATACATATATTTTATTTCCAGCGAATCTCTTAGTTTCACCAATATTGTGCACAGAGGATGGATGCTGGTGCTGGATGGATGGGGACAGAGCGGACTGTCTGTATTTGGAGACAATTAGATCAGTGCCTAACCCAAACTACAGTATGAGACAGGGATACATGTACATTGGCATGTACAGCATTGAGCAGATGCTTATATCCAAAGCCACTTACAGTTGGGGCATGTGTCAACAGTTGAACCTTATTCTAGCAGATAACATTCTGCTAGAATAAGGACAGCATCATGTCACCATGGTTACTTCACTTATGCATTTTTCAGTAAACATTACTCAATATATTCCTATTAAAAATATTAATTTACAAAAAGTCATTAATTGCTAGCAGCCTAATTACCAGCAGGTGCTTAATATTCTAAGAGCTGATCTAACAGAGTAGAGAAGAGAAGGAAGAACAGACAGGAGTGTGGCACACAATCACAGTCCACACCAGGTTGGTCAGGGTTATTCGTGCTTCGCACGGGTGTTTATTGGCGTTGTCCTGCAAGCACACACACACACACACACACACCCATACACACGCACTCACACATACACACACACACACACAGACACACACACACACACACTCTGGTACAGCACACTC
>JAOEHI010000739.1:0-42237 GCA_025447815.1 Percopsis transmontana
CTCTCTCTCTCTCTCTCTCTCTCTCTCTCTCTCTCTCTCTCTCTCTCTCTCTCTCTCTCTCTCTCTCTCTCCCTGCACCCTCCAGACCGGTTATTGCGTGCCATGGGGCGGCTCGGTTGCGCAGTGGTGTGAACATAAGTCAAAAATGCGGCGGATCCGGTGTACCGTGTGTGTCTGTGTGTGTGTGTGACGTGCAAACAAACCGTGGCGGCTGGCTGCCAATGCGGCCGCCGCCCACTTGCCTCGAACGCACGCGCGCTCACCTGGCTGTAAGCGCTCATGGCGGCCCCTCCTCGTAGAGGAAAAGGTGGGGACACACACCCGATCAGCAAGACGCACGTGAAAACACATTTTAGAAGTTAAAATAAAAAATAAATCTGATTTTAAAGCAAACCTTTTTACTTTTGCACTGATATTTTATTTACTTCCCCCCCAGGATCGTTTATAGCCTACAGGGAAATGTGATTACGTTAAAAAAAAGTGTGTTTCTATAGTTTTGTGTGATATGAGTAAAGATGTGTGTGTCGGCCAACGGGTGCGGTTGTGGAGGGTGAACCCTCCCCATACATGCGTGCGGGAGAGGAGTGGTGCTCTGGCTCCCCGAGGAATGCGGCAGGTAGGCATACACAAACACGCACGGACCGTTTCTATGACGACTTTTGAAGTGGTGGTTTCCCGAAGCAATGTTGACGAATTCGTTCCTTTCTTTTTTTATTTATATAACTCCTAATCTCCTATTTGCAGTGTTTGTTGAGAAAAGGGACAACAAAAGCCCCCAGTGAATTAAAAGTTTGGCCCGCCAAGTCACCGCGCGTAATTTAAACCCTCGAGGGAGCGCGCATCGTTGCAAAAATTACTTTATGAGTAAATTGGATGTCAGCAAAGTAAATGCCAGCTAGCACATAAAACTCCTTGTGGGTGACCACCTGATTCTCTCTCACACACCACACACACCCGCACACAGGCCCTCTGTGTTTAGCTCCGGCTGACCGCAGCTCCTCGTAACGACTTGAAAGTCACACCGCCAGCTTGTCCCACGCACTTGTTTAGCCCGGCTCACCGACTCCATGGAAACCACTTGTTGAAGCCCCACTGCCCGTTGCTAAGAGATGGGATGTATTCGACCAGAAAATCCTACCCCCCTCCCTCACGCTGCCACCTTCCCCGCACCCCCAATCCCCCGACCTCCTCCCCCCCGTGCGCCCCTCGTCGACCTCAGAAAATACACCCCCCCCCCCCCCCCAACCAACCCGCTCCATCTCCGAACGCATGCACGTATACTCACTGACTTCCGCTGTAACTTTCCCAATGGCGGTGTGCCTAATTCACATCATCACGAACCTGTAAGAACCCGCAGGTCTCTTAATCGGAGCCACTGAATAAAGTGAACCATTCAACGTAGACTACCATTCGACATTAGACCTACGTTATGTTTGGCCTCTACATGCTGCCAACAGGTTTCTTTTTGAATATAGGCCTCCTAAGATAGATCCAACGTGTCTCTAAAGATGAATAACGCCCAGCCTATTTGGGGGTCTGCCGATTATAGTTGAATTTAACAGCCCAGGGTTGTCGAGGGAACCAGCCATGTGTTGGGGACAGATAGCGATGAATGTCAGAAAAGTGAGAGTTTAGTTTAGACAGAGAAGATACGGAGCTTTAACCACCACCACCACCCTTCTATCCTCCTCCTCCCTCTTCTCCTCCTCATACACTCTCCCTTTTACTCCCATCCCCTCCCCTTACTCGCCGATTAGCCGGTGCGGGCTCTCCCATTTCCATGAGAATGGCCGCGGTCGGTGAAAGGGTTAAGCCTGAGCCGGGGAGAGCCGGGAGGACGAAGCCCCCGAATGCAACGCTAATTTTCTGCTCCATGGGGGAGCGAGAGAAAGGGAACAATGCGCCTGGGGGGAGTAGCGGAGAGCTCCGCGGCTTTACTATGTGCACCTGCGAGCTCAAAAGCCACGGACAATGTGCCTCCGAAACGGCCAATTACGGACGGGCCAGCCACCCGCTTTCTCTCCAGAGAGGGTGAGGACGGGAGGGGGGAGGAAAGAGAGAATGGGGGTGTTGGGAAAGTGAATTTTAAAAGAGGGCGAAGAGAAGAAAGCATAAATGATCGTCCTTTAAATCATTCGAAGGGCTATAGTCACTATATTGCCCCCATCACGTCCTCCGCACCGCCCTGTAGGACACCCATGTTTCTCCTACGCCAAAAAAAAGTTGTATTTCTACACCTCCCCCACTCCCCCCTCCTAGGCATGCAGGCACAGCGCGTCCACCTGTGGCGACGCTGTGAAACGTAAACGGGTTCGTTATGATTGGCCCTACCACGCTTGTTATTTTCTCTAATGATTTGGAAGGGTGAGCTCATGCTCCCGAACAACAGCTGAGCTGTAGGCCTACCTAAACGTACCCACACAGAGCCTGCAGGCACGCACTAAGCTTTACAGTAGGCTATAGTGTTGGCCTGTACATGATATCACCGAATAGTCATAATTAGTTATATTAAATGTGAAGCAGCCGTTTGGCTCGCAACTTCCGAGGAAGGAGACAGTTCTCATTAAAAGCAAATTTAACATCCGATTGTATTCTAACAAACCTGCAGGACACAGCCTGAAAACCACCCTGGAATTAAAACGCCTGTTGCTTTGGCTGAATCAGCCTCTCACCTAAATGTGTGTAATCTGTCTATTATGTGAAAACGCTCATTGATCTTCATTCATAAAAGGAACTTTAGTGCCCCCAGGGAAAAATATGGGTTTTCCTTTTCCATTATTCTCTTGTATAGGATTTTCACCATAAATAATTCCGGTTAGAACTGAATATATCCAGACAACATTGAACAGACTTGTGAGGTCATTAGTGGAAAAAAAACTATTTTTTATTATAATAGTCAATGTCATAACAAAATGACATCTTAATTCAAAAAGCATTAAGGCCCTTAGTATAAGAGCCTAAAAAAAGTTTTATACATTATGTACATAAATGCCACAAAAGTATAGCTATACACGATTTACAAATATTGATACTAAAATAGAAGTAAAATTTAAAAAAGTTAATTTTTTTTTAAACCACATTGCAATGTAAACATTCACGCACTGCTTTTGTTGAAAGCCCCTATTTCCAGTGTCAAACCAGGCAATAAATTCCTATTTTCAAATGCTAACAAGCTCTTGTTAAAATAGATAATTCAAAACTAAAATGGAATTTTCCAAAACAAATCCACTACATGCTAAATATCCACCCATTTTCTGAAGATTGAAAATCTACAAAAGCTCCCATTTCAGGTTAATAGCAGCATTGGTTAACTATTCAGTGGAAATGAGGGGGCCAAAATAAAGACTGGACATTTTTCACTTCGGGAAAACCTTTAGCCTAGACATTTGGAAAACTATTAAGAAAATAAATGGTGTATACAAATAAACGTTTAGAAACGAGGATGAAGGTTTATCGTAGATTTAATTAGAAAATTAGATACATTCTTTCATAGTGGATAAGGTGAAACGGCTTAATGAAACAATAGATGGGTCCTAAAAATGGGTTGAGAAAAACAAAAAACAAAACAGATTTCCATGTTTGGTAGTTAAACATTCAACTGTATTTTGAGAAAAAAAAATTGTATATTTGTTTGAAGCAAAGAAAACTGAAATGCAGCATTTCACATTAAATTCATTCGGCTAATGAGAATTCCCAAACAAGAATGCAGTGCACCTGCCTAGCGCAAGTGGCAACCACTAAAAAGGAAGAGCAATGGAGCACAGGCAGAACAATGCAACTCCACTAAAGAGACATTTACAACAAATGGTCATGCAAATTGCAATTTAAGCTAAAACTAATTACACCATACACTTAAACTCATACTGGCAGCAAAAGAAAAAAAAAAAAATGAGTCAACATACTTTCATAAGTCAACAGAAGTGGAACCCATCGATGTTTTGGGTGAGAACAGCTATCAATAGTTTAATGCTTAACAACTACTGAGAATTAAACTGTACCGCCTCTGAATTCTTAGAGCTAATGGATGCCGTGTCGATTGTCCAACAGGTGTTTCTACCATGTCATCCAACAGGACTGAGATCACAAAAACTAAATAAAAAAAAAAAAACAAAGCACTTAAACCAAGCCCAAGGCACAAAGTTCATACTTATAAAAACCATCTTGTTATATAAGCTGTGCATTTTTCCCCTCATTTTCACCCTTCCGCAAGTGTCTGCTTGTGAGCTCTTCTGAGAGGTGGTCCCCTGATTGGGTCAGAACAACAATGCGCCCCAGAACCAGGACCCTTGCAGGTCATGTAATTTGTTTGTCACTGGCCTACAGATTTTAATTGGTTGACCTGGTTCCAGTGTTTGTCGTGCCATTGTTCTGCACTGTCTCTGAAGTGATGACAGGGTTTTGGATGGCAGCGACTGCTTCTAGGGTGAAGCTGGCCTCAAATGCCATCTTGAGGATTTCCCCTTCTGAATGATAGCTCTATCCGGTAATTCTAAAGATTGCGATGCTATGAATCAGCATCCACGGGCAACTATACCAACTCTGTGGCAACTGGCAATCGCTGCGACATGCCAGCAGTGTCAGAAACTTGATGGGAATTACAATGATATATTGTGTCCTCCCCCTCCCCCACACGTGACAGCTTGAGGTATCAGGCAGGTTTGTAAAGGGAAGTTATTGGTCAAGTTTTTAGAAATGAGACAGAAGAGTAAATTGCTAAATATGTACAGGGACAGACATTTGTCTATTTACAGCAGTCCTTCATGGAGACAGATGGTGGCACGTGCAGGGAGTATCGGCTGTGTGGGGACAAATGTCTGGGACAAGTGTTAAGTCGTAAATGTAAAATGAAGAGGTAGAAAAATAGCCTTTTATCTCTATAAAACTAAGTAGTCGAGCGTGCTTCTAGATATGTGGGACTACACATGTGCCTATAGGTGCACGTCAACGCGTGCTCACTCCATGGCTGTGAGAGTACAAGTGTGTGTTAGTGTGCAGCCTCACATTTCACAATCCCAAGATCAAACTCAGTCTAGTGTCACACAGGCCCAACTTCAGCCCCCTCCCCAACCCAGCCAGGTGTGCCTCTGCGGGACCGTTTCCTCCCCGATCAGCTGCCCCTACTGTCCCACACCAGTCAGTCTTTAATCCCATCACTCCCTGTGGCCTCCTCTCAGTCAGATGTGCGTGAGGGGGACAGTCCCACTGAGGTAGTGCTGCTGGACGCTGGTGTACCCCCTCTGTGCGGCCGTGGGGTCGCTGGTGTCCCCTCCTGGGATATACATGCTGATCATGTCCCTTAGGTCTCCCTGAAGAGGCCCTCTGTGGTGGTTGGGATTCCCGGTCGGAGGGGAGTGAGACACGGGCTCCGGCTTCACCATGGACATTGTGACAGGGCTGGGCTGCTGGGGGCTGCTGCTGTAGGACATGGGGCTGTCAAAGAGAGAAACTACATTAGACTGAGTCACAGGCAGAAGGAGTAAACTAGCAGAGCCAAAAGAAAGTGACTGATGCTGGAAGAAGACACTGGTAATGGCTGGGAGGTTTAGATTATTTTGGCAGGGACCAACGTGTTAAACTTGTAGTGTCGCTGAGGATTACTTGCCAAGATGATAAAGGGACATTAAAGCAGCAAGTTTTAAAGCAGGAAGTTCCATCCGACTACCAGTGAATTGGGGGGGGGTTTGTGGTCTACAACTGAAAATAACTGCATAGAAGAAAAATAATTCCTATTATTGCAATTGTTGTTAATAGATAGCGCGGGCCGATTCCATTTTAGGATTGGCAACAAGTCAAGACTAAAAGTATTCCAGTCATCCAACTGGGAGTGAGATTCATAATGACCGCAGTGCACCTGCATGTTCAAACAAAGGAGGGATGAGAGGCCTAGTTTACCACTGCCATTTGTACATGCAACAACCCCCCCACCCCACTACAATTTTAGACATTTCAAGTAAAATGGTCCCTTTATCCCACCGTGTTTAGACATGATTTTTAAAAGCCAGAATTGTAGGGAAATATTGAAAGGGATATAGACATTGATACGTTTTTTTTCCTCCTTCCCTTATTGAACAAACAAAAAAAAAGTTTGAGACTGGGGTAACCGTTAAGTGGGATTTATGCAATTAGTGTGTTTTAATGACTTGTTTACAGGGCCAAAATGCAGTTTAGGACCCAGCCTAAAAAAGGTTGGAAGAGCCGCTGCGTTAACATCTTAAGCAGCTCATTAATATGACCCATCAGAGTTTGCACAGTCAGTCTCAAGACAGGTCCAAACAAGTCAGTCCACTAACGCGACATAAAACCAAGTGTTTTTAAATCTAAAAATCAATGTGGACTTTTCGGGGGTGGGGGGGATACTGGCCAAATTGTAGTAATATAGAAGAGGGGTTGTAATCTGAAAAACCTCCTGTCAACATATTTGAGGATTTTCTTTCCCTCTGCAAAATGTGACATCGCCCTAGCCTTTGAAAGCAAAGCCAGTTGTTTTCACTGAAATGCAGTGAGGAACTGTGGGTAAAGGACCACACACAAAGATCTCCAGGCCATTGCGGCGAAGTCACCATCAACATGCCATAGGGAGTGTAGCAGGCCAAACAGTCATCCAAAAGTGCTGCCAACTATTTAGGTTTCATATGCTTAAAATGCTTAATGTTTTACCAATGATTAGGTAAACATTTCCTAAACATTTAATTTAGTTCCTGCCTTTTAGCTGAGCCATCTCTTTCAGTTCAGTCTTTGGCTGTCCTTGGTAGGGGAAACATTTGCATATTTAGTAGACTTGAAGTGCTATTAAAATTAGTGTCTTCTACAAGTTTCTGCTTTGATCACATTAAGCAATTGTTATCAGTATTAAAAAGGTCACATTAAGAAACTGTTAACATAGATAAACCCTATTTGTAGCTTTGGTTACAAGGGTTCTGTGAGAATGTAAACAGTTAATCACCTTTCTTAATTTCAGACAAGCAAGCAAATCCAGTTTGGCAACAAACAGGGTGGATTATCTGATTTAGAACTATATTTACTCTGAATTCCAGCTATTTGTGTGCTGTTGAACAAATTAAGGAGCAGCTTTGTCACCTTCCTGTAAAAGTTTCTGAAAGTAATTTTGCAGACATACAAAATGTCTATATGAAAAAGTATTTACAGCACCCTTGTTTGGAAGAAATTTAATGCGTTTTAAAAACTGGACAAGAGATCAATTAGGTAGATTTCAAAATGGATTCCAAACTAAAAAAATATTTCAAATTTTACCATCAATCCTGATTTATTAACCTAAATGTAGATCATTACTACCTTTTGATTAACAGGTCTATTGGATTGAAATTGTCCCTAGTACATCAAGTAGGTTACTTTGTCCAGGTTTAATGTTTCCCTAGATATTTGGTGAATTCCAACGATTTAATATTTTGGACTCGTTTTCACTTTCTTGGCAAGTTTAAATTTAATAATTCTAAATCGCTTACTGAAAATGATAGACCGTGCAACATCGACTTTGCCAAACAAATAATGTAGGCTAATTAACTGTACCACGAGGACGCCGGTTTGGAGTAAAAACTGTTTTCTCCGAGAACTCACCTGTAGGAGTTCGCTCCGTTCATGTAGGTCTGTGCTGCAGTCATTGCAGGGGGATACTGCAGGGCCGACAGGTCGTAGCGGTGGAGCTGCTGCGTGTAACCCAGCGCCTCGCCTTGCATGCCGGCGTACCCCCCGGTGGGGCCCCAACCATAGCTGTCCATTCTGGGACTACCACCTTGCCCCTGCGCCGCTGCCGCCGCCAGCAGGTTCCCGGCCGACAGTGGATACTTGCCCACCTGAGTGTCCTTCTTCAGCAGGGGCTTGGTCTTGCGGCGTGGCTTGTACTTGTAGTCCGGATACTCCTTCATGTGGACTGCACGGAGACGCTTGGCTTCGTCGATGAAGGGCCGCTTCTCGGCGTCTGTGAGAAGCTTCCATTCGGCGCCCAGCCGCTTGCTGATCTCAGAGTTGTGCATCTTGGGGTTCTCCTGGGCCATCTTGCGCCTCTGACCCCGAGACCACACCATAAACGCGTTCATAGGCCGCTTGACTTTATCCATGGGGTCGCCCCCAGGTGGGCACGCGGTCTTGGAGCTGGGGTGAGAGTTGCCGTTGCTGCCCATGTTTCCGGTCATGTTGCCGGTGACCGGGGACATTCCTTGCGTCGTTTGGTGAGACGGGGGCTGACCGGTGGGCTTCAACTCGTGCTCCATCATGCTGTACATCTTCGCTGTGTTAATTTAATACCGTTTAACAAAATATAACCTAGCTCAAAAGGCAAGCACACGGTCACAACCTTCGTCGCCGTCTTACCTGGCAACGTGTGGCCAGGTCTTTCAGCAGGTTGTGAGGCAGGTCGAGCAGGGAGCACCGGCTGGTTCAAATCAGATAATGAGCAAGGACAAACCCAAGTATCGACACACGAGCGCGCTGCAATTTAACAAATTAAAAGTCTGCTTGAAGCGACCATTAGGTCCAGTTTAAACTGCAACACAAATTTGCGGGGGGGGGGGGAATAAATAAAAAAAGATGTATCTTATCTGTCTTTGGAATGGTTGTAGATTACCGGACGCCAGAGCACAGATACACTTCCAGACTGAAGAGTGGAGCGTGTTGACAAAAAAGTTTTCCCTTTCTCTCGAGCGGTTGTATCCCGGCTGTGGACCAATAGGAGGAGAGATGGGTTCCTCGTGCGCGCATACATAATCATTTGCATGTGAAAAGGCGCGGGCGTGTACAGTGGGCGAAGCACTTGTTGATCGTGGCGCGATGGAGGGAGTGGAGGGCACTTCCAATAAGGAAAAGTAGCCTATTAATAAAGAAAGTGCGATTTTAATTATAGTTGTGTAACAATTTATGTATTGGCCCTGTGTTGCGTTTTTCGTAAATAATCAATTTGCCATTTTTATAAATGAAAGACAAATGCACTATTATGAACTGGTTTGATTTATTTGTTTTTAAAATCTAAACCTAACATTGTTAACATCAACCCAAACATTTATTCTATTTTTCTAGTGTCTCATTCTGACAGGAAAACTGAGGAATTGAATACACTCTTTGAAGTGCATTATTTGCTTGAGTAGACCTAGTAGGCCTACAGTAGCCTACTTTTCTAAAGCATTTATAGGCCCTATTCCAAAAAATAAAGTAATGAAGAAAAAACATTACAGATACATTTTTTCAACAAACAAATTAACTTGTGTCTGCGTGCGAGCCAAGTCGTTTTCGAGACGTCTGACCTTTTTAAATGATTGTCTTCAAGATGTGTCTCTATACAAGGGTATTGATTCGGGTACAATAGCCCACAGAATTACTTTAGAGGTCTACGAGAATAAGGAAGAGGTCTGTTGGTTTGGCCAAATAGATCCTTTATTATGCTCCCTTCCAAGGTCTTTGTTAAGAGCAGTGTTTCCCAAACCTACCAGGGGCATGCTGGCTTTTAGTCTATATCCAACTTCATCTACTACCTGTTAAGAGTCTTGTCAAAGAATGCCTGTCTTCACGGGTTCTGAATAATTCTGACTAATACAATTAATGTTAAAATATCACATTTTCAACATTACTATTAACATTGTTTTATTATTGTTGCAGTAACATCTACTACAGGATATTTTGAAAGTATTTAGGTTTCCAAAGCAGCTGAAAGTGTGTGTTGATGGACTAAACTTTATTTATAGGATTATTGATCCTATAAAGGCTGGTTAATTCTAATTCTAAAATAACACACTATAGTACAGTGCAAACTCTTTCAGAGATTTATCTAGTTGATCTAGCTTCCAGGTCAAAAATAATACTAATGCTGGCCATTTTTGTCACACGGATTTCTCACGGGTGTGTGTGCGTGCAGTGCATGTCTATCTATGTAATTATAGAATACACACTTGTTGCTACAAATTGGCTGCATGACAAATACGCCATTATGAGCATATTTGTCTCACAATGGGACAGCATGCTGGGCCCTGACAATAACAATGTGTACTTGTACTGTTAATAGGTAGCATAAGGAGACTGCTATTCCAGTATCGTGTTTCAAAACACGGTATAGGACTCTCTCTCTCTCTCTCTCTCTTTCTTTCTTTCTTTCTTTCTTTCTTTCTTTCTTTCTTTCTTTCTTTCTTTCTCTTTCTCTCTCTCTCCCTCTCTCTCTCAGTGTCACACACGGGTGAGTTTTACCTCACATCTGACTGACAGATACAACCCCCCTACATCTGACGGAGTATATAGCTAACAAGGACAGCATATGCCGTGAGAGCTGGGCCGCCGGCTGTGTTTTTTAGAGGAATTAACATACATCTAAGAGACTGAGAGTGTCTGTGTGGATGGTTTGTATTGCACAGGTGTGCGTGTGTGTGTGTGTGTGCGTGTGTGTAGTAGTTGTGTAAGTGTGTGTGTGTGTTCTGGCTGCAGGTGTTTGTGACTGACAGTAACGCCCTGACGCCAATCAAACTAGGGATTGTGGGGCTCCACTGTCCCGTTTCCGTCTCCACGACAACCCACTTCGGAATCTTCCAAAACTTCCCTCCTTCCCTCCCTCCATCTCTAACCTGCCCCGCCTCTCTCCCCCCCATCTCTCTCTCTCTCTCTCTCTCTGTCTTTATATTTGGCCTGGTCGGTCTGTTGGTCTCTTCCTTTTTTTCCTCAGTCAAAAACAACTCACCCACCTCTGACACACACAATCACACACACTCTCATGTAGACACCAGCGTGCGCACACGGTGGCACGCGCACACACTCTCTCTCTCTCTCTCTTTCTCTCTCTCTCTCTCTGTCGTTCGCTTTTCCTCTGTCACGCCATGTAAGCAGAATGTGCACCATCCCTCCAACTCTGTCCATCACATGCACGCACGCGCGCACACACACACAGGGCTAGGCTAGAGCTTTGTCACTGCGAAATCCTGTTTTGGAGTCCTTCAATGTTAAGTCAGTCAGCAGCAAGTTACAACAAGGTTTCCCATTCCCGGTGTATCGCAAAGCACAGGCACTCTCACTACCCCCCCCCCCCCCCCCCAACACACACACTCACACATACACTCACACACCCTTTTGGTTAATACTAATGGGCATGTTGCTCACCACCTGGGCTTTTGTCTGAACTGTTTACTATTTAAAAACCACTAATCACTTAAATGTGGGTTTCGCTCACATCTGTACGCGTATACATATGTGCTTTACAATGGGATCCCTCTGTGCGCCCAGGACACTTTGACTGCATTACTGCTGAAGTTCAAATGGGTCTTTTTGTGTGTCAACTTGTAGGAGTCAGTGAACCCCAAGCTACTGTCCTGTGTGGCCAAATGACACAACTGCCATGAATTTATTTTTAATGTTTAAAAATGTTAAATAGTTTTCTTTTTAAAAGTAGTTATTAGGTCCATTTTGTTATTAGGTCCAACGTCTATTTTGATGTAGCCTATGTTATTTTAATGGTCTTTATAGAAGAGAGTCTTAGTCAAATCAGTTCTGAGATTTCACAACATTATAAGGAGAGAAGCAGGAAAGGAGTCCTGATTTGAAATATTCCTACTTTTACAGGGCATGTTAACATATTTAGGCTATAATAAACATTATAATAAACCTATATGAAAATAATTACATAAACGAATTAATTATTATTATTCACTGCTGCTGTCCGATTTATTCTGGTTTACAAATGACTAACTACATGAGAAAGTAATTTAATTAAACCATGTATTCAATTGCTCTAATGTATTTTGCCTTGTGCCGGCAGGTAGGCCTACAATTACAATTACATAGCATAGCTATGTAATAAAAACATAGCATAGCTATGTAATTACCTTTCAAGTAGGAAAGGCAGTGTCTGTGACATGATATCGTTTTGCTGTCAAAGGAGATTGCACGAGGATTACTGTAAGATTATTATACTTTCTCCTAGCACCACCCCGCCCTCTCCCCCTTGGTTTAAAAGTTTCGAGGTCATTACGTGTAATTATTCTCACACCTCCGTCGCGATGCTCGTCGCCATGGGCATGTGGAGACATATCTGTCCGTCTGAATGCAGGTGTTAATGGGCGATACCTGTGGACTGATGGCCGCTGTCGCCCCTGCACTAGACAGTAGCTGGCTACCGTGCACCCCCCTACAACTCTTCAGCCCCTTCCAACCGGGTTACATTTGCATTGGTGACAAATTAGCCAGGGCTTTCTACATCACAATGTGCGTCGCGGCGGGATGGTAACGGCCCGCTGGAATAAATAGCGTATTTGTGAGCGCCAAATCTGGCGCGTCACGACTAATATGTCAAAACTGAAAGAAACGGAGAAATTTTGACACCCCTCAGCAAGTGCTGGGTGGTCAGTCGGCCTGAATAAAATAAACGTAGAGTAGTTCCAAGTGAGTTTGAAAGCAAATATAAATAAACAGCCTAAATACATACATACGTACAAACATAAATAATGAAACTTGAAAAAACGAAAATTATTTTTATTTGCATAGAATTTGTATTTGTGTCACCTTGACATTTAGATCTTAATTGGTAATATTAGGGATGAGGAGAGACTTGCAACCAACATAGCTTTAGGTTACACTGACATTGCATGCTGAAATCTCACAGTCACAGACACTTTAAACGATTAGAAAATGTAATCTGTGTTTATGTTGGCCTAAAATGTTTTCAGTGATGCCCCACTGACACAGAAGAGGGCCATATTGAGTCACACGACTTATCTCATGTTTAAAGAGGCTCTCGGACCATGAGGCTGTTATTGTGCCATCTCATTCACACCAGCGGATCCAAATGTTATGGAAATCAACGAAATGCAGAAGAAGAAGGTAAAGAAGAAGAAGAAAACCCCGGCTTGATGGAAAGGAGGGGAAATGTGAATGAACAGAAATTAAGTGGGATGAAATCAAGAAGTGAGGAACGAGAGAAAAGAGATAGATTAGAGCAGGACGGGGGCGAAAGAAAAGGGTGAATGAGGCTCGGGAACGATGGGGTGAAAGAGTGGCACGGAGTGAAGGAATAGGGCGATCGAGAGAGAGGGAGGGAGGGAGGGTTGAGCCGGGGAGAAGAAAAGAGATGGGGGTCGTGTCGAGAGAGAGAGACTGGATGAAGGGATTGATGATCGAAGGAGGAGAGGAGGTGTGTGTGTGTGTATGTGTGTGTGTGTGTGTGTGTGTGTCTCGGTCTTCGGTGACAGCCCCCATTGAATGGGCCTCTATTCTCCACTCTCTTCTCATGCAAAACAGTCCCTTCAGTGTCCCAGCCATCCGTCACAGGCCAGAAAGACCTTGGCAGGCCCTTTACGAGCCTCCCACTCGCATAATCCCCCCGGCCCACAATCGAGCACCCAACAGGGGGGAGAGAGAGAGGGGTGGGGGTGCTGTTGGGGGGGGGTAGTGAAAGTGCCCCTGGGGAGCAGGCCACCTAGGCTGAGGGCCCCCGCTATAATAATCTAGAGAGACGTAACATGTTATGAGGCTGGACGGACGTCATATTGTAAGGTTATGGAGGGTTAACCTGCCAGGTTTGAGGGGGAAGTGATTGTGTGTGTGTTGGGAACGGGGGTATACAACGAGAACAGTTGAGAGAGGAGGAGGAAGCACAGGTTGGGAACAGATGGGGGGGGTCCTTGTGTGACCTTTGCATGTTCACATCTGCATTCTGCATATGCAACAAGTGTCTTTATACGTGCACCTACGAATATGTGCACATGAAGCTGTGCTTGTGTGTGTGGGTATATGTCTCTTTTTGACTGTCTGTGGCATATGTGTGTGTGTGTGTGAGAGCGAGAGAGAGAGTGAATCTTAAGGAATGTTTAACAAAGAAGCTTTTAAGATTTAAAATGTCATTACTAGGCCAAAAAATATGCCCTTCACTTATTTTGTTTATTTGGCAGACCAACCTGGCAGTTTTCTTTAATTAGAATTTATTAAATGAATTTTTTTGTGGAGTAGCCTAATGTAGGTTTCGGACAATAATCCAGTCTTTTATAAAGTGCAATAGGATAGTAGAATAGTAGGCTAATAGAAATACGTGAGAGATTGATCTCTTCTTAACAGTTATTAGCAATTAGGTCCATTTAATGACTTACCTGCGAGAAGATTGGAAGTGTAACGATCTTGTGTTTTAAACTTTAGTTTTTTCGTGTATGGTAACGTTTTGGCATAGTGCGTGTTTTATGTTGACAGCCTGTAGATTTTCATCATTTCAAACAACTCACAACACCCTTATTGAATAAGGCTACAGTATATTTAATTTCTGTGAAATAATTCCATGAAAGCATCAGTTAAGTTGAAAACTGAGGTCATTTGTACAGTACGGCACTCATGTAAGGTAATAAAGTGTAGAAAAATGCTATTAAGAAAGCATCAGAACTGGTTAAAACAAGGTAAAAAGTAACGTTATAACCCCCACCCAGATAGCAGCTATTTAGCAGGCTACTAAACCATAGGATGATGTTTCAAGATGTTAAGAAATGCATTTCAGCTGCAGTAGAAGATAGGCCACTTGAGGAGAAATGGAAGGGTAATAGTGACATTGTATACGAGAGGGGTTTCTCTGGCTCAAAACAGCCTCTAGTGGGTGCAAACTGTACTAAAATTGGGAAATCAATACTGTTCCCTTCTGGCTACTGGACCAAACAGGTTGCAATAAAAGGGGAAAATGACTACAACTGTTTACGGATTTAGTCTCATACATGTTGAGAAATACAAGTCTTTGTTGATTTGATTAAATAAGAAATAAAAGCCTCACGATAGTTATGACATTTTCTTTGGCAGGGGCATTTTAAAGTGACTAGACTACTGCAATAAACCCCACATTTAGTTAACTTTTGTTAAAAGAAAAAAAAGTGTAAACTTGACTTCACGTTAAATCCCACCTGCAATTGGATCATTTCACGTCGTTAAACCACTAAATTTAACTTTGGTCTGCTCGCTGGCCTACATTCTGCTACTTTCAAAACAGCAGACTATTGCTATTAAAGACATAACGAGGCTGTATGAATGCGACGTCTTTTTATGACATTGCGCTCGTTTAGACGAGGTTAGCCCACCTTACTTCATGATCCAGCGTTCACTCTTCCAAACGATCGCACCCGAACAGTATCCCGTGGAGCCCGGTAAATATTCTTTTGTTAGCACATGTTCCTGGGGCATCAGCACTCACGATTTAAGGTGCATCTTTGCCTCAGACGAAAGCGCACCGAAGCGAAGAATTGTTGCCCTCTTCTGGCCAGTATGTCAATTACGGCCAGGGCACGATTGCAGACAAGATACTGAACACTGCCATTTATGAATTTGTGTTCAGTCGATGCAACAACGTAGAGGCAAATTTTCACTTGTTAAGGAGAAATACCTTTATTTTTAAGACCATTAAAATAAATACTATACAGAATCCAATGTAGAAAAATTGATACATGGCTTCTGTCTCAAAAAGGTTAACAATTTCATCACAATTTAATAAATTCATTTAAAAAAATAGCACTGACCATAAACCCCGGAACACCCCCCCCACCCACCACCCCCATTTTTACCTAACTCCCCTCCCAACCCCTTCATGACAGGCATTTTTTTAAAGAGAAAACAAAAAAAAAAACACAATGTATAATCTTTATATACTCAGTCTGCGGTTTGGTCCTTTAATGTAAAGACCCCCCCCTAACATTTTGGTGAGGTAGGTTACAAGTGTGACACCACCTTATCCAAAAAAATAAAATAAAAAAGGGAGTACTTGGGGAGGAGAAAATAAAGTATTTAAAGAGCTACTGAAGAAAAGCCAACAGGTTGTGAAAGTCAAGAGGCAAATTCGTTCCAAACTCACCCTTGTTTCGCTTCCAACATATTCACACCATAAGCAAGTCCCAAACAAATAACACTACCTCACAAACTTTGACTATACAAGTTAAGCAGTATCAACAAGAATCGCACAGCAGAGAAGAGAGCAGAAGGGGGGGAAAGGACTCATGATCAAATTTTACTATACACCGTTTATTTGAGATGCCCTGTATATGTAAGCCCCAAATCCCTCATTATATTGTACGTCTCCCCTCAAAATATTTAAAGGTGGTCTAGTTACTGCGAGTACTATACTGGTCAAAGTAAACACTTTAAATTTACATTTTGCTCATAAAACTCAAGACTGAGAAACTGTCTCTAAACTCGTTTTAACTCCTTCATCATGGTTACAATCAGTTTATGTGTTGTCATAGCATAGACATATTCCAGCCTCTGTTGTAACTCAGCATGCAGTTGCTATTAACATTAGCATCAAAATGAGTGCAAAACACTGGATGCTATGTTCAGGGGTAGGGGCAAGACTAAAATATTAAGGCCTGGACTAGCAGTATTGGGACTATTGTAGGCAGACTACAACAGCTCATCCTCGCCCCTTAATGATGGCCAACACTCAATTAGAAGAGCCAAGCAAATAGCACAAGGATAGGATTATGTCTGAAATGTTTCATCTGGGAAACGTCAATGGAGAACTTTGAGAATTTGTGTACAGAATAGCTCAGCGGGACATTGGAGGGTCAATTCTGGGAAGAGGAAAAAGGGAGGCAGGGGTTGGCGCAGGATATAGGGCGGGCGGAATCTTTTAGATAAGGTCGGCCACGTTCATTGGCATTTCCTCAACGGTAGTGTTGTAGAAGGTCTCGATGTCCCTCAGCGTGCGCTTATCATCCTCAGTCACCATGTTGATGGCAACTCCCTTCCTACCAAAACGCCCGCCACGGCCAATCCTGAGAGGGGAAGAGTTGTTTAGTCACTGGTGTTGGTGCCTCAGTGCACATGGCAAGAGCCAGACAAACTGAGCTACATACCTGTGGATGTAGTTCTCCCTGTTGGTGGGCAGGTCATAGTTTATGACCAGGGAGACTTGCTGGACATCAATGCCTCTAGCCTGAGGGGAGACAGATTTTAAGTACTCAAAACACACCATCTGTGCAACTGCCCATATAGTCACCAACCTTTATTGCCACTTTATTGGTTGAGTTTAATTTTTCTTCCTCACTTTTCCTAGGTTGAGCCAATTTAGGATTTTTGTTTAGGATTTAGTCTTAATCCACAGCAGCGATATCTATAAGTTCTACCACAATCCCTCTCCCCTGCAGAATTGACAACATTCTTAGTGTTTTCAGTGTAGTCTTGCTGTTAAGTTGTGAGTAGGGACTAGGAGGCCCGGTCACTGTGGAGAGCAGACAATTCTTTACCAAGAACTTTCTATCCTTTATCAACACAACAGCTGTAAGGAGAGGGATCTTGGAAGGGGCCACATTTGAGGAAACTACTTCATAAACACCTTTTACTGCCCATTAGGCATCACCACTGTGTAAGCAGACCACGCTACAGAGCAAATGCAGGATAGCAACATACCAGAAGGTCAGTGGTGATGAGCACTCTGCTGGAGCCAGAACGGAACTCCCTCATGATCAGGTCTCTTTCCTTCTGGTCCATGTCGCCGTGCTGAAACACAGGGGAAAATGAGAACGCTTACAAAGCCGGGAGCCCCAAGGGCCACACAGGACAAGCACGCGTGAGAAGGTTGAGATTTATTTGCCATAGAGGATCAATGCATTTAATGTGTTCTGTGCCCATAGCATGAAACAGCCTTGTTTCTCATGGAGTGGAGCTGGCTGGGATGAATATGGACAGTTCTCTCTTCCCCCGCAAGATATAGGATCCAGTGTCATTTAAGGACACCGCCTTACCCAGAGCTGGGGACAATTTGCACCATCTTTGGGGCAAAGTAAAGCGCCATAAAATAAGAGTTCTGAACATCTTCCAATGTTATGCAGAACACCAAGTCTAGCAGATTTTATTAGCATTTACAACAGTTCACAAAGGCAATATACAATTGTTCTCTTACGAGGGCAGAAACGGTGAAGTCCCTGGCATGCATCTTCTCAGTGAGCCAGTCCACCTTCCTCCTGGTGTTAATGAAGATGACAGCCTGTGTGATGGTCAGGGTCTCGTACAGGTCACATAAGGTGTCCAGCTTCCACTCCTGAAAGAACCAAGCCTCATGACTGAGAACCCGGAGCAAAACTCAAGGCAGCTCAAACAAGTTGTGGCCAACACCAGAGTACGAGGGTCGGTCTGTTGCACTAGACTGTCCCTCACCTCCTTCTCCACATTGATGTAGAACTGGCGGATACCCTCCAGGGTCAGCTCCTCCTTCTTGACCAGGATGCGAACAGGCTCGCGCATGAACTTCTTGGTAACCTCCAAGACGTCGGCAGGCATGGTGGCAGAGAGCAAGACAACCTGAGAATTGAGTCAATCAGATTTACGTCAGACACAGCCAATCCGAAAACTGACACAGGAAGACAAACTCATATTTTACAAGGGCCCAGAGAATTACTTAAAAACTATTAATAGCCACTTCTGTTTTCAGTGTAGTCTTGCTGTTAAGTTGTGAGTAGGGACTAGCAGGCCCGGTCACTGTGGAGAGCAGACAATTCTCTACCAAGAACATTCAAACCTTAAATCAACACAACAGCTGTAAGGAGAGGGATCTTGGAAGGGGGGCACAGTTGAGGAAGCTACAAGTCATTGCTTGTTCCCTGTTCCTGACAGTATCCTTAACAGTTTTAGGTTTGCAGTGCATATAAGGTTGGCCGGCACTTTCTCCCGCAACATTTAACGCGAAAGTGTTTCAAATTAAATATTGATCATTCACTTGCCTGTGTGTTGCTTCCCAGTTTCTGGAAAATCTCGTAGATCTGGTCCTTGAAACCTCGGCTCAACATTTCGTCAGCCTCGTCCAGCACAAACATCTTTATGTACTTTGAGGCTAGAAGGGAGAGATGAACAATGTTGGCATTCATTTTCTGGAAGGTGGTTTGAATTAAAAATTCACCCCAGCTAAACATGGTTTAAATACAACTGTGACATTTGGGTCTCTAAAGCCAGTAATTGATGGGACTTTAATGCTGCATTCAGCCAGTGAGGACTCTGATCATTGCCCTGGAGCCCAGGTGTTCTGGACACTCCGGCCAGCAAAACACTGACTGGGGCCACAGAGCACCCAGGGACATCCAGGGTCAGTTGACACGCATGGATTTCATCATTATACAGCATTCACCCCAGTCAACCACTTAACTCACATCTCATGGTTGGCTAAACAAGCTAGAAACCCGCTTGTCACATCAATCCAGCCACAGTTTAGTATGGACACTGCTGTATGGCATGTCACATGTGACTGCCCACTGTTTAGGTAGAGCAATAAAAAGATTTGTGCATTGTGTGCCTCAGTTCCCCATAGGGTTATCAGCCAGCTGCAAAAGTATTGTGACAAACAACCAGGCTGCTAGAAATCGCACCCTCCTTAGTGATAAGGGACACTTACAGAGGTACTTGCGGTTAAGCATGTCAAAAACACGGCCAGGGGTGCCCACTACTATGTGGGGGGCCTCGGCCTGAAGCTTCTGGACCTCACTGCGCACATTGGTGCCTCCAATACAGGCATGGCAGCCTGCACCCATGTAGTCCCCCAGGGCCAGGATCACCTTCTGGATCTAATGGGAGGGGAGTAGGAAACTAGAGTTAGAAGTTAGTTATCTGAAAGTATCACATCAAGACATGCTAAAGATGCCAGTAGAGTTTCAAAAGTAAAACTAAAAACTCATGATATTCTTTTTGGACTTAATAAAACCTCATGTTTAAGACATTGCTACATTACCTGCTGAGCCAGCTCCCTGGTAGGGGCCAGGACCAGGGCCTGGGTGCACTTCGTCTCCACATCAATCTGCTGCAAGATGGAGATGGCAAAGGTTGCAGTCTTTCCAGTTCCGGACTGGGCCTGGGCAATCACATCGTAACCTTGGGAAATAAGGAGACATTTCTATAATTGAGATAAAAGAAATGGAAAACACTTTCCAGTGTCGTTTCTGTGTCCATAGCATGAAACAGCCTTGTGTCTCATAGAGTTGAGCTGGCTGGGATGAATATGGACTGGTTCTTTCTTCCCTGCTGGATTAGGATCCAGTGTCATTTACAGGCACTGCCATGCCATAGCAGGGAAACTTTAAAGCAAGCATTTCAATGATAATATACCTTGGTTTTATAGGTTCAGTAGTTAAGTTTTCAATGTTCATTCTTCCTGGAGAGGCACAGACATTTGCTAAACATTGTCATTGTGCCCTGTGACATCTCAGGACAAGTACAAGCCACTTACCCTTGATACAAGGCATAATGGCTCTCTGCTGGATAGCAGAGGGCTTCTCGAAACCATATGCATAGATTCCCCTGAGCAGAGTCTCACGCAGGTTCATCTCATCGAAACTGTCCACGATCTGGTTCCAGTTGCTCTGCAAAGGGGAGAAAATATGGAAAGACTTAATATCATATTAACCAAGACTTGCATCAAAACAACATTTTATTACAGTCATATTCATGCTTACAGCCATCAAAATGGATAATCTTTAATGTCTGCAGCACTCACCTCGATGATGCCATCTGGCTCCATGCCCTCGGGGCCATTGTCTCTGGGACTGAAAAAGAATTTGAGTCATTAATACATCAGAGAGACAACCGCACATTTCAATCTTAATTTACAATGATGCATCGATGTGGCTTTGAGTTTCTAAGTGCCTCTATGCCACACTTTTGCCAGGTAGATTCAGTTACAGTAAGCTATATTAGGATCCCTGTGAATTGATTTATACATCTTACTCTTAACAAGCTCGTATCAGTTTAGGGTAGTGCTAGTCGTTTGTTAATTTCACTTAGAATTTGTGGTGTAGGTCTCAGGCATCTTCACTAGGGGGAGGGAATATCTGCCAGCTTTTGACAAATCCGCCATTTTTTAACGCAAGCCCTCCAAGATGGTAGTTAACGTTACGCTAGAACAGCAGAAAACATTTGACCAAGAATCGAGCAAAACTGACTTAAGCGTAGTTTAATACTAAACTACGAGAACGGACAACCTTTTTTAAGGTTACATCCGTGTACAGTTGGATGGATACATAAGACTAGAGTAGTTTTATACGAGCGCAATTTGAAGGGTAACCCCCAAAGCTATCGTCACTAGCCTAGGCCAGGTTACAGTACTTGGTAGGCCCGACCGTCCCCAAAGGCCCTCTCCACAGAGATGGAGAGTCAGCGAAATATTTCTGCTTACACGGAGATAGCCTCGTATTCATGCCATAGAAACGGCATATCCTTTCAGTTACCGAATTGACTCGAGGCGAGGAGGGCACGCTTCTAGCAAAACGGCCAACGGCCTAGCCTACCGGCATTGTCCTAGCTAGTGGCTAACTGCATAGCTACCATGTGCGCTCCTTCGGTAAACCAATCCTTCAAATATATAGGTTAAAAAAAACGCGACGACATAGTCACTTCATGCCAACGTATGGGCTCAATTTATACAAGATCGTTGGTCGATTCCTCATGTCGGAATTTATAAATGGGACCATAACTCATAAACCGGGAAGGCCTAGGGCACTTGTTCACGTGCTCCTTGAAGCGTCGATTTAACGTTAATGGCTAAAGAGCCGCATTCACCGACAGCAACGAACAGGAATTTCAGTTATGCTAACGTTGAACACTGAGCGTTAATAGAGGTTCTATTAAAAACCGACGTAGAATCGGGCAGTCAACACAAACTATACATTTCACATTTTAATGGCCAATCAAGGCGGGGTCGGTAGCGAGTAAAAGCTAACGGAAAAACTAAAAACCGGGAAAATTCCGGTCGTTTTTGTTAGAAAAAAAAACCAAGAATGTTAACGCCGTAAAATAGCAAAGATAAAACAAAAGATTCCGGTCACATCAATTGAACAATCTTGAAAAATACGTAATTAGGCGCTTCGAAGTGAAAGTAACTTCCCCTTACCTATCTTCATATTCAGCCGACATTATTACAAAGGAAGAAAATGTGGCAGAAACCTGTTATATACGTCGACGCGAGGTCCAAAAACTGTTCTCATTGCACAAGAATGCCGCCATTCACGCTTGACTCCACCCATTATGATATATGATTGGCTTGCTCACATGTCATTGAAAAATACGCACAACCCTCCGTGCGGATTGCAGTCAGTAGCAATTCAGGGGAGGCGGGAGTGGGATGGTGATGCACACATCACTTGTGAGGGGAGAGCTCCACTCGCCCGAGCTGCAACGGGTTGCGCAATTTAGGAGTGTTTTACAATAAGGCGGTGCATTTTTAGCCATTGGGCAAAAAAGACAAAGGTAGCAAGTAAATGCCTACCTAGTTAACAATCACGATAGTATTAGTTTCTGGGAGTGAAAGCATTTTTAATTTCCACTAATCTTGAATCGAGTGTTGTAAACTGAACGCTAAAAGGTATGGGCAGCAAGACTGAATCAATCTCAGCAGCTCACCGTGTAAATTATTAAACATGCATTTGCAATGTGTTCAGACTACATACCACTGGTAAAGTATAACCAAGTTATTCTCGTTCGACTATAGTCTTATTTGCTTAAAACTGCTCTGCTGTATGATACCACATAAGTGACAAAATGCTTCAAAAATATTAATTTCTTTGCAATGTATGTTTATTCTTAGCAACCATAATGTGTTGTAGAAGATATATAAAAACAGTCAATTATGTTCCATCAACTCCAGCTTGAAAAACAAAACAAAAACAAAATTTAACAGCTATCAACAATGTTGTCTTTAGTTACAAAAAGGAGAGTAGAGGAGGATAACACCACTGTGAACATACTGTATTCTGTAGCCGTCTTTACCAAATGTCTCAATCCATAAAATAAACCACAACTGGAGGATGCTTTGTATTTTACTCCAAAACAATATGAAACAAATTTCTTGTCCTCCTTTTAACACCTTTTTTAATGTTAAGCATAGCAACACTTTTACTGACAGAGAAAACATGAATGCAACATGAATATAGAACAACTATTTAGGGCTGATGTCGCCATTCGGGCTCTAATTTGGGCAACTGTCCACTAAAGAGGATGATGCAGACATGAGAAAAGGACCAAAAAAAAAAAAAAAAGAAAGAGGGTAAATAAATGTTTGTAGACACTGTGAGGCTTGCCGGAGTACAGGACGATGTTGTCATAAGAGTTCGATGCAGAGAGCAGATGGTTTGGCTGGGCAGTTATTTGGACACAAAGGTACTGATAGAACCACAAGCTTGCACAGCCCAGAGAGAAAACAAAATCTCTCTACACCTACAATTAACTGCACTCTGTTCCAGTCTACTGTGTTCATTTTGTTACACATCTGATGCATTTAAAAAAAAAAAATTTTTTTTTTTTATAAAAACATGGTTGGACAACTTTTTTGTTTTCCCCCCCATCCACTGTCTGGAGTGAATGTTAAAGATATCTTCTCATTAGTCAGGTTTATGGAGGCGAGTGGACTGCAACGCGTGAAAAATTAGAACGATTCCAAAAGTGGAACCCAGTCTTGGCCATTGTCAACCACAAAGGAATAACCATTAACATGTACATAAAACCAAAGTTGTCACATGGGAGGGAGGGGAAGGAGAAAGAGACAGAGAGAGGGCGAGAGAGACCAAAAAAAATAAAATAAAAAATAGGGCGAACCAATGAATTCGCCGGCCAGGGGAGTCGTAGAAGTAAAAATGCCTCTGGATGTTGTTGATTGTTAGAGGAGACGCAAAGTTCTTCTTGAAAAAGTTCCTCTTATTTCCAGTCAATTAACGCTCTTCTTGTCCTTCAATACATATCTCTGTCTCTCTGTCCTTTCAGAGGGGAGGATGCCACGGAAGGCTAAGTCAGGGGTGAAGTTGCCCTTCTGGAGGCCCCCCCCCCCCCCTTTAATCCTTGCCTCTTCCACCTGGGGATTCGGTATGCCGACAGCCTGACACCAGATCAGATGCGACAGGCAACTCCACCCTAGTCTAAACCTTTCCGTGGTGACGGGAGTCCGGCGTGACGTCACAGGGTGAGCTTGCAGTGACAGAGTTCTTTGTACATTTGTCTCCTCAGCCTGGGCATGTCCTGCTGGCCGAAGCCAAACGGCTGCCCCAGCGCCAAACACTTACAGTACTGGAAGATGGAGAGAAGGGGGTTAAGGGAGGGAATCTCATGCATGTCAAATGATATTTCAACTTCAAAAACAAAAAAGTATTTTTAAATTTTTTTTAAATAAAAAGACATTTATTATTTAAAAAACACGTTTCCCATGTAAAGTCCTCGGCAAGATGCATTTTAGGATTTCTGCAGACAAATAGAAGAACCTGGTTGAATAGACCATAGAAAGGTCAACCATCAACAGAAATTTCAATCTCGTTATCAGTTCTTATCAGTTTAAATATACACCCATCTATTTATATCTAAGAAATTTGAAAAGAAATTGCATGTATGAAGCCGGACACCCACCTGTAGTACAAAGGCTCCACAGTCACTGTCATTGTTCTGACGACCCACATTCTGCGACAAAGGATTTGAGAAGATAAATATTGTGTCATTATGAGGCCAAATACTTGCATAAACATGTTCAAACATTTCATGGACTTAGCTTTAACAGCCTTGTGATAACTGTTAAAATAGGATAACTTTAATCTGAGCAGCCTCTCACCATTTTGAAAAAGCCTTTCCACTCCGTCAGAAAGTCTCGCTGGTCTTTTTTGACAGCCTCAGCTTGCAGGTATTTGAAAATGTGCTGGGAAAAGAGACACAAAAATGAATGCTAGACTGTTCAAAAGTTTGTGAAAGTCAACCTCTACTTAATAGTATTGTATTGGAATGTGCTGCAAAAGTAAAGACACCGTGCAGGATTCAAAACAGAGCCACTATCATTAGGTGTGGCATTTTTATTTCTATTGACTGTAAATTAAAAGTATTAAATCATTTAAGGAAAGTTGGTATTTTCTGATTAATGATTCTACGTTGGTAAAAATAAATTACAATCTTCTAGTCATCTTTCTTTAAATAAGATGTATTTGACTAGATTACTACTTTTCAACAGCCTGTGCACAGTTCCAAGGGGGCCCAGGTTTTTAAGTCTTACCTTTGGACAGCGGCGGTTTAGTGTGCGTTGGGAATCAAAGTAGGTGATGGCTCGACGAGGAATGTCCACGCTTACCAGAGACCAGTGGACCTCCAGGTGTATGGGGATTAACAAGAGATCCTTCTGGAAGATGTCCACCTGACAGAAGAAGCAGAGGAGTGAGGGAGAGACGGAATAATGGCGAGGTAGTGGGGGAGAAAAATACACAAAGAGATTGAGGTTTCTGCTAATGCCATCTTACATTTTTCGTCCACCGTTTGACTCCGTCATAGCCTTTTGTCCTGAGCTTGTCGTAAAAGAAGCTGTTGAAAAAGTGGACCTGAGGAAGAGAGCACAGGAAATCGGCATTGAGAAGAAAAAAAAAAGAAGAAAAAAAAACTGGTCTTCCAAATCCCTACATAAATCCACCCTATAGCATGGAATCCTATCACAACCTCCCATGTGTAGGCCAGCTTTTCATAACTGAAAAGCATTCTTTAAAACTAACAGCAGGCTGCGCATACTTCTCCTCATCCTATATCCTTACCTTCTCTGGCACGGAATCCATGACGAGGTCACCGTACATGTTCATAACCTGAATGAGACACATGGCACTTTATAAACACAGGACGCAATCCTTTTTATAAAAAGCTAGTAGGTACTATAATGCTATACAGCTACTTAATTAATAATACCATCATCCAGGAAGAGTTAACTTACCACACAATATGGAATGGTGCATTAGCATTGATTAGATAAACACTTCTAAGTCAGTACCTGGTCGTTGAGCCAGTTCTGGCCGTACAGCGTGCCAAGGTCGTCCATCGTCAGGACATGGCGTTTGTAGTTGACGCGGAACGTTCGCGCCAGAGCAGTACCCGATGAACGCTGGAAGGACTGAATTATGTGTTGCACCATCGTTTTCCTATAGAAGAACAAATTACAATGAAAAACCAGTTTCAGCTTGTTCTTTAATCAAGTCAGGTAACTTAAAAACACAAATGGACCCTATGGCCCCAAAATGTTATTTACTGTGTATTAAGTGTACTGAAAAACAGGAATATTGGTTCACAAGACAGACTATACAGTATAGTGGCATATTGTATATGTGCTTTCTCCCTCAACTTAATAGGCTTGAAAAAAAAAAGAGAACAGATATATATGAGGAAGAGTTTACATTTATCTCATTTAGGAAGCTTATAATTAGAACACCACCTCGTCAAAAGGAATGCGTTGTTGCTCCAGTGCAGATGGTTGCATTTACATTTCACAGGCTGCATGCCCGGGGAGAGCAGCCAATGTTTGACTTATGCTCATTCAAAGAGGAAGCCCTACATGGTAGTAGAGCTAATTTACAATTTACACACTCGCTCCAAAAACACATTTGTGACTGCCAACACCCAATGTGTGTAAATAGTGAGACAGGGCTCTGGCAGTAAGGTTTTACCATCACCCTAAAGCCAGACACAGGACAATCAGACAGAGACGGCGCATGCGTGCCTCCTGCCAGTGTCACGTCTGACCTGTGTGGCTGCGAGAAGCTCTCGCCGAAGATTTCCTGAAGCCGCTCCACGATGTCGTCAATGTGGATGGGGACCAAACTGCCATACTGCTGTAAAGCCTCTTCCAGGATACCTGAACACGCCAGGACAGACACGTCCTCTGATGTCATTAACTGACATTGTACAAATATTTACAGAGCTCTCTGCATAACAATACCTTTTGCAAGGCTGTCGATAGTATGTAAAATGTCTGCTTGGTGCTTCAATAAAGCAATACTGAGGATCAGAACTAGCACCCTAGCAGGGCTATACCAAACGTATGTTAGTCTAGTAAAAGGCAATAAGCATGCGTCTGGAAACAGACACAATAGGTTAGAACATTTGCAGGGAATCCCCAACTAGTAAGTGCCCCAACCCTGCATTCACACAGACAGCCCGCTACAAAGCGACATTCACTTTAATGAGCGCCCGGAGACACAGAGCGACAGGAGAGTTGACCAAACTTTAACTTCATTCAAAATGTCAGAGACCAATCAGAGGGTAGATGGTCCCATCTGACGTTCCCCCTTTGTAAAAACTCTCTTGTCCACACACACACACACACACGTAAGAATCTCTGGTGCATGAACGCAAAAACAAGTGAATCGCCATTTGAATGATACAAATTTTTTCTGTTAAAGAATGCAAAAATGTGTGAGCAATGGACGTTTGATTATAGGTTCTTGGACGCTAGTAGGCTATGTTAGACCCTAGCTAGCTTTCCATATTAATGGATTATATAAATAAAACGTTCATACCTGCCATGGTCAAGACAATAATGTTCCAGTGCCAGTGAGTGAAGTTTTAGTGCCTTTAGGGGATGTGTGCGTGTGTACTATTGAAGAGAGCATCTCTAGCACTACATAACCTAAGCAAGCCAAGGCATTTTAAGTAAGCAGCATAGTCTATTGGTCTAGGTGTTGGACTCCGAACCGGAAGGTCGTGGGTTCGAGCCTCAGAGTTGGCCTACCTGTAAGCATCTTTGAGCCTTGAGCAAGATGCCTAACCCCTACCTGCTCCATGTAATGCAAGTCGCTTTGGATAAAAGCGTCTGCCAAATGACCCAATTGTAAGTAAGATTTTGGATTCAGTTAGGTTCAAGTTTCACAGGACCATTGTCACCCGCCCCCCCCCCCCCACATTCATAGTTTACTGTCCCATATCAAAGCACAGAAAACAGCATTCAGGAAAGCCCACACATCAAACGTTATACTGTATCTTGAGGGTCATGGTTGAAAGCACACAGTTGTTAATCCACACAAACCTAAACAACGGCCCTTACCCGTCACACAGCTCATGTGTTCTTGAGTGAGGGCGAGCTCTATGGGTTTGTCCCTGGGAGTGGAGTAGGAACTTTCCCCTTCCCTTCTCCCTCTCTCCGCAAGGCTCTCCTGACCGTCCGCCGAGAAACTGTTCAGATGCTCATCTGCAGGGGAAAAGAGGACACGCATCACAAAAAGCTCAGGGGCAATTCTGAAGAGGACTGTACAAAAGTTCTAATCAGCTGTGCATTGCGGCAACATACATAACTATTTGAGAAACCTTACTGAAAACCCCACCCCAAGACATGATCAAGCCCTTTCATCCACTAGGACATCTTCCAATAATAGAAAACTGGATTACGGTTAGCAAATTTGGCTTATTCTATGGCAGCAATTGTAAAACCTGTAAATGCACTCATCACCGCATCTTTCCTACCTCTATCGGACTCTGTGAACCTCTCCTCGTCTTCTTCTTCTTCGTCCGAGTACGGCGATCTCGTGTACCTGTTGCGCCTCCTCTGCCTGCCGTAGAGACTCTCACTCTGCCACCGCCGGGCCCTCCTGTGGCCCAGAGTCCCCACCCACTGGGCGCGCTGGCGCCAGCTCTTCCAGTGTTGTGTGGGCCGGAAGTGCAGCCCCCGGTGGAGCCGCAGCCTCCGCCAGCGCCGCAGCCGCTGCAGTAGCCTGAAGCCGCCCGAATGGGCGCCGCCCGGGAGCCTGGGGCCGGGCGAGTTGCCCGCCTCGGCTTGGGGGTTGCTCTCGTTCACGCTGGCGTCGCCGTCACCGCCCTCCTCCTCCTCCTCCGTCTGCTGGTGTGGCCCGTGGAGGGCGGGCAGCGTTGGGTGAGGGTGCTGGTGGGACAGGGACGGGAATTCGGGGACCTCCCAGTCCATCCTTGTGTATTCCCCCCCCTCTTCCTCCTCCTCCTCTTCCTCTTCATCGCCCTCTTCCTCATCCAAACCCTGCACTTCACAGTCACCCTCTTCCTCTCCGTCCAGGTCGTGCTCTGCCTCCTCGTCGCCAATCTCCTCAATTCCGTCCTCCTCCTCTTCCTCCTCCACGTACTCACCCTGCCATTGCTTTTCTTTCTGCCCCAGCTTGAGCTGCATGGGGCTGGGCACACTGTGGCCCGACGCTGGGTCTATGAGGTGGTCACCAGGGATCCCACCTAGACGGATGCATTATAAACAATTTTAGTGAAACGCTCGACTGTACAGCTACCCCGATATAGGTCTACGCGTTTGGGATGAAATATTCTGTTGGGTCTAGCTCTGTTTTTAATCTACCACACTGGTCAAATTAGTTTCTTACACAAGCTGTTTATCTTAGTTTGGCCCACAGGTTGGAAACAACAATAGATTTGGTTAATTAAATACTGTGACCAAATGGAACATTTTATCTTGAAAGACAGCATACACGTGGACTTAGGAGTTAGGAAAGATAACCCAAGTCTGTATTATTACGGTCAACTTCACTTGTTGGCCTCTTCTGACCAGAAATAGTAAATTATAAATATTATTTATAGGTACACTATCATTGAACACTACTACTTTAGAACTACAAATCCCACCTCCTCCTGTGTCTTCCTGCCCTACAGCAGTCAGGCCCAGATCCCCTTGCCAGCGGTTCTGGGCCAGGCTACCGCCGCTGTCTCTCATTATCCACGGGCACCCCACAACCTGCGCCAGCTCGTCGCCTAAAATCAAAAGGAAAGATTTTTAGAGCATAACATGCAGTTATCTGTTTATTTTCCTTTTTTTTTTTTTTATACACCAACAATACAAGTCCTTGCTGCATTAATACAGGTTATCCCAGCAGAAATCATTAACCCTGGCAGTGTGCCATGTTGCTGCACAGGGCATTGCCTTGCCAGTTGCATTGTTAGCTGCCACCTTACAGTGTGCAAATGAGTATAACTGGTGAGCATTTCCGCCTATTAAGAAAGAGAAATGTATTGTACAGTACTTCTACGTGGGTGCTACTGTGCAATTCAGGAGCAGGTAATATTTTCCTGAGAATATTTTGACTATAGGGAAAGAACTGAGCCACTAGCCTCTAACCATTCTATCAATATTCAAGCAAAAACTAGGGACTAGCATGAATACAATTCATTCACAACAGCCAAAATTAATTAATTAAAAAAAAAAAAAAACAGTCCTGTTGTATTTGGTGGTTCCAGGTGTGTAAAGAGATTAGATGGTTCAGGTAAATACCATATTCTGCTTAACATGTGCAACTGAACGGTTAAGGTATCTTAGCGGGTTAGCAAGGCTGAGAGCATTTACTGGAAAGGCTAGCATTTGTGGCATTAGATGAAAAAATAAACAGCTACAGAACAGTGCCTTTTATCAAATTAATCCTAATTTGATCAAAACCACGAGGCACGCATTGACCACAATGAGATTAGCTATTCAAAGATTAAAAGATAATGTTGCATAAAACAAGCCAAGCAATGGCTAGCTTGTTGCACACAGCAGCGTGTAGCTATTTAGCATTGTTTGAAAATCACCGGTTTGTCCTGCCGCCTTGATTAAACCGACAAACGCCCTATTGCGGCTAAAAAATAAGTGTTTGTAAACTAATCCAGTGCATAACACCCTATATGATTTAAATACTGCATACAGATGCTGGTAGTCCGTGTAGCAGATGTCGACTAGCTCAATTAGCCAGAAGCTAATGTTAGCTAGCGTACTGCCGCTAGCGACAACATAACAGGTCACCGACACGTTATGTTTCCTACAAAAGGCATTAGAGCTTAATACTCACCGTTAACCTGCAGTTTTATGTGAATATGTTTCCAAAATGCACCTGAAGGCTGGGCGTGTTTATAATTTTGTGACGTGACCGGACCAAAAAGATGCTAATTTCAGCTAAAGCTCATTCAATAAAGTCAGGTGTAGCGCAGGCTGTCACCTCCTAACTTTGATCTCTTTCCGGTCGTCCGGTTCGGCCCAAAATATAGATGTCTAGCACAAACAGTGCATTATATGATCGGCGGTGCCAACGGACGAGATTGAAGGGACTATTTCATTACAAATCGGTCTTGATGGGAGAAATTAGAGACGGGCTGCGCCAAGCTTTACTGTCATAACAAATCCGTCGCGCTGCGATGTCGTCATGTTTAGGACCTGTCCGACCCAGTCAGCACAGAGGAGAACACAACAGTCGAGAATCAGGTACGAGAATCAGGTACTACAAATAAATTATTCAGTTTTTCTAGCCCTAACCCAAGTTTTAACACAGTTTGGTATTCTGAAACAGGCACGGACAGTGTTTGCGGCATTAACGGAGTTAATACTCGATTGAAAGAAATGATCATAATGAGTACGGGAAACTGCACATAGCCTCGTGACCTGAAGGCACATAAGTCAATCGCAATGACTTAAATGTCAGTGTTATTTCATTATCTACACATTCTTCGGCTGTTCAAGGTTTAACTGACTGTGGTAGTTGACACGTACTGTGCCAGGGGGTTTACTTTCGATATTTTCCCAAGATCAGAAGTATGATGGGTTTTCTCAAAAAGTAATTTTGTGAACCTTGAACTTTGTCTTCAGTAACAGTTAGGCTACGCTAGTTGTTGATTTGACTTGGTAGTAGCAGTGAATGATTAACTCCTTGATTGTCCAGTATTTTCTATATTGCAGCAAATATGTAGATTGTCTGTAAATATTATGACATTTTCATCACAGCAAAAAGTGACAATCATTTTAAATGAGAAAGAAAAGCATCAACTAAACCCCCCTTTTCCCCCCAGAAATAAATAGTGCCTTTTATCATCGACTATGAGCACTCCTAGCACCTCTGAGGCTGTGCAGACAGACCATGTTGTGCCTGACCTACCCAGCGGTCCCCTGGACATTTACAGAAAGAAGGCCTCCTTCAGCTGGAAAGACATGGTCCTGTTCTTAGAAGGAGAGGATGTGCTAGCATTCAAGGTAGGATAACATTACTACTTCTAACTAACTGTTTAAACCCACATTCTAAATTGTATCGTACAAAACTGTTGCAATAAAACCTTTTTTTAATGAAAGGTAGGCGTATAGTAAGCTACAGTCAATTTAATTACATGCTGCTATTGCATTGAGCCAATAGGAGTATCTTGCTCGAGGATGCTTACAGGTAGGCCAACTCTGAGGTTTGATTTATAGATATACATTTATAGAAGATGAATTATTATGTATTATACTCCCCTGAAAGAATTCACAGAAATATATACTATATTATTTGTGCTGATGCTAACACATACAGTACATAAGCTAAGGTTAGTATATGAATAGTGGATACATGAAGCATCCATTTTTGTATTATGACGTCATCATGCACTCTATTACCCACTGCCTTCAAATCTGAATGAATATGTGTTACTTTTAGCAACATGTATTTAGGACATTAGAGAATGACCCCCTCTTCGCCCGTCAACCCGGGGAAGATATTCCTATGGAAAGAATGAGAGAGCTCACCTTCCTCAGGTGTGTAAGCATAAGCAGAAATCCATAATCAACAAAACCAAACCGTAAAGTTACATAAACATCCAAACAATCTATCCAGAGTCAAACAGCTGTTCCGGTACAACTTCCTGACGCAAGATGATGTCATGGCCAACCCGTGGAAGACGGTGATCCTCAACGACTGTCTAGGCATGTATGACTGGTCGATGGGTGCCAAGTTCTTCCTCAACAAAGGGGTGAGCGTTTGGTGAGCTGAGATGGCTGTATGTATGTGTGTGTGTGTGTGTGTGTGTGTGTGTGTGTGTTTGTTCCTCTTTTGTGTGCATCTATGCATTGAATGGCCAGAATACCAACTTAAACATTACGTGCTGTATAGGACCTTTTTATAGGGGTTTTAAGGCCATGGTCAAGTCAAATTTCCTCAGGTGCAAAGCCATTATGATATCTTAAGAAGTTAACATGCTAAAACGACTGTACCTATCAGTGGGTGCAAGGAGTTGCCCTAATGTGTCTTATGTTGTTGTATGACGATTTTACTTTTACAGATAACTGCAATGTGCTCACAAATGTACTGTATTCCTTCGCAGATGTTTGGTGCAACAGTTGCCAACACTGGCTCAAAAAGACATAACAAGTTTGTGCGGGACACCGAAGATATGATGGTAACGTTTCACGATTACACTTTTACAGAGCTTCAAACCCATATCATATAACGTTTGTGGTGGTGGAGGTGGGTCCCCTATGACATGAAAAGCACTTTACATGTATTATTATTATTATTATTATTATTATTATTATTATTAATATAATATCTTTGGTGAACCAAAGAAAAATTTCCACCCTGGTGGACAAAAAAGATTTATTCTATTCTATTCTATTCTATTCTATTCTATCTCTTTAGGTTAGAGTTCAGACAGCCTTATTAGGAAAACATGATCAAATGTATCCTCAATAATACTCTTGATTCAGTTTTCAAGGTTATCTAACGTGCTGTTACAAACAATGTCATAACACCATAACAATATTAGTGATGTCACAGCTTTATGTATATACAGATATATCCTACAGTTAAATTCTAGGCTTACGCTAATGCTAATGCTAATGCTAATGCTAACAACTAAAAACTTAAAGTGAACCTGCTGTGTCACGCATTACCTTGATTTCAATACACCACCGTTTTCACATGCCTGCAGACATTTGGATGCTTTGCATTGACTGAGCTGAGTCACGGCAGCAACACAAGAGCCATGAGGACGACTGCCACGTATGATCCCAGTACACAGGTGAGCAGGTCATGAACGCTCTCTGGCCCAGTATCTACCAATAATAATCACTGCTGAAGGAGCTAAAAGAGCTTCACACCCAACTAACAAAGTTTTTTTTTAACACTGGTTTTGACCAAAAGAGTCCGAACATAAGCTATAGTGTACCTTTTTATTACATTTTTTTGTCTTGTCAGGTCATTAAAATAATTGAATATTTCAAAGTTCCATTACATCTTGATGGTTTTAAATACTTGTATGTTGCCTGTATCAATAATTAACTTGTTTGATATTCATTATCAGTACATAGTTTAGAACTAGGAAGTCCCAAAAAGAGTTTAACAAGATAGTACATTGCATAAATTGTATATTATATTCTTAAAATAAACGGGGTAACCATGCGTCACTACATACCTGCATTCCAGTCAAAGCACAAAGTCTCTCTACAGGAGTTTGTGATCAACTCTCCCGACTTTGAGGCTGCCAAGTTCTGGGTTGGCAACCTGGGCAAGACGGCCACACACGCAGTCGTGTTCGCCCAGCTGTACACGCCTGATGGCCTGTGCCATGGCCTGCACTCCTTCATCGTCCAGGTATTCACGTTCATCTGGCCTACATACACCGCCATTTGCTTCTGTGGAGGAGGAGAGGGCGAACCTGTCGTGCCCAGCGAGGGCACCGAGAGATTACGTTAGGGCCGCGGAGGGCATCAGGGGCTCAGACCAGCAGTTTGTTTGCTTTGCTGGCAAATTTAGGGTCCGGGCGCTGTCGAAAGCAGAGGCTATCTCATTGGGTGTTCAAGGCCATAGAGAGGGCCCACATTCAGTCAGCTAGAATGGCATCCCCGAAGGTAATATGCCTCTGAACCAGGGGCGTTGCAAGGTCCTGGGCGGCATTGAAGAGGGTCTCCCTGATGGAGACTTGTACGGTGGCCTCCTGGGCTGCTACGTGCACTTTCACAAGGTTTTACAGTCTGAATGTTGCCTCTGGGGGGACGCTGGCATAGGCCATCCTTCCTGTGGCTGCAACACCAGGGCCAGTAGGTGGGTGTCTGTTCCTCGTGACACTGCTGGTATTAGGCCACTTTGTGGACTGCACTGGCAGTCACTGAGGAATGAAAGTAAGTAACAAAGGTAACTATGGTTCTGTGATCTCCTGGATGACTGCCAGTGATCCTGGTCATTTGGAATCTTCAGGCGAGAAGATTTTGTGAGGCAGAACGTAGGCTGTCAGGTGGGTTTTGCACTGGTGGAGTAGCCCCGACACCTACGTTGTCACAGGTGACTTTGTTGTTATTAATGCTCCACCTGCACAAAGTGCGAGGAGAAATATCCACTTTGTGCAATTCACAGAATCATAATTACCTTCGTAACTTTCGATTGAACGGTATAGGTCAGAGGCCAGAGTTTAAATGGCACCAAGCTTAATAAATACAATATAATATGCATGCAATAATTTTTTATGGCTTGTAATTATTCCATAGGTGAGAGATCCCAAGAACCTGCTGGCCATGCCTGGTGTACTGGTTGGAGATATGGGCAAGAAACTGGGCCAGAATGGACTTGATAATGGGTAGGTGACACATGCTTCCATTGTGTTGTTGTTTTAATAAAGCGAAAAATGTACAGTTAAATGCTTGACTCTGTAGTTTCCTTACCTCTTTAAGGTTAGATTGGTGATTATAATTTCCCCATAATCTATTAATCTTTTGTTGATTTTTCAACTTTGACCCACTGGTTAAATATGGAAAAAATTGATGACGCATTGTTTTACTTCCTTGCGCCACTAGAGGGCAACACACTCACACACTGCTTCACAGAATAGCGGTCCTGTTGTCCTGGTATTTTTCTAAGGGAAAATTTAACGTTTATGGGTGACCTCATAGGAAGGACTGTGCAGAAATAATTATTTTGATGTTACTTTTGCAGGGTTCACAAACTCGGAGTAGGTCACACCAGGTGATAACACAAGGTCAAATGTACAGTTTAAACTGTGTAGCGCACAGTATATAAGCCATCTTGCTAGTCATCTATTATATTCAGGGTAAAAATGTTTTAGATAGATATAAGGTAAATTAATCAAAGCGGCTCTGGAATTTTTTAAGGTACATTCTTAAATTGAGTGTTTTGAAAAGCGCTATAAAAATAAAAGTATTATTATAATTATTATTATTTGCTCATTTTAATGTTGTGTTTAATTTTGTGACAGATTTGTGTTGTTCACCAATGTCAGGATCCCCCGCGAGAATCTGCTGAACAAAACTGGCGATGTGACACCTGACGGGCGCTACGTAACGCCGTTCAAGGTCGGCAGGGCGTTCGCCATAAAACATACACATGCATGCACATACACGCACACGCAGTACACATGCACACACTGTACCAATTGACGGTACGCAATGGTAGTTTAGTGTGGGCATTAAAAATGAATGAGGCGTGTCCCAAACAGTGGTTCAGCGTAAGCATGTAAAGAAAAAATGAATTTCAACGAAACTCTGTAACCCTTGACATTAGCTGTGTTCCACAATGCTTACATATAATGATGGGTTATATAAACCAGTTAAAGGCACTATCTGGATTTAAAAAAAAATGTGGCTAGCACCAGTAGCACAACATAACAAGACCATATGTGTATTAACACAGACAGTAGCGCTGGGACTGTTTAACAGTGTTTTTATGGAGCCCCTCCGGTACGCTGCGGCCATATTAGCTGCTGTATTTGTTTGCTACTTTACCTTGTTTTAGTGGCCACGTGGGAGTCTGAAGCTCGCCGTAGTCAAGGATGGCTTTTAGCAACAGCCGGGGCATGGAAAATTCCTTCGTCACCCCATGAGAGATGTGAATAACCAAGACAGCAGTACCCTTTAAAGAAAAGGCCCATTAAAGTGCAACTTTTTATGGGCCGGCAAAGAAAAGATGATTCACACTCTGGCACAGTTTGGCAGGAAACCATTAACAACAGCAGCTGTGGACAAAATTTAGGCCAGCCTACAGGTGAACTGAAACCCTGAGAAACATGCCACTCCTTAGGGGGTTTCCCAAGAACGAGAGAAATACAGAGAGGGGGGGGAAAGGGGGGGAAAGGGGTAAAATGACCTTTCTGGTGTATTTATTTGTTTTTGTTTATGTCTCGAATCCTTTCTTTAATTCTCTCTCTAAATCCGTCATCGTATTATTCTCTACTCTCCCTATACGCACAGGACCCCAACAAGCGCTTCGGTGCATCCCTTGGTGCCCTCTCAGGCGGCAGGGTTTCGATCTCTAGGATGGCGGTGGTCAATCTGAAGCTGGCCATGACGGTGGCCGTTCGCTTCTCCTCCACCCGGCGGCAGTTTGGACCCAAAGACACAGAGGAGATCCCCGTCCTGGAGTACCAGCTACAGGTGAGCCCAGGAGATCCTAGTCTTTTGGCTTTACATTAGAAGGAGAGGTGATAACTATTGGCCTTATTCAGGATACTCCTAAAAATGTACAATACAAATACAAAACATCGGTTCAATATCTGAGTCAAATCATTAAGTACCAGAATCCACTTTCTCTCTGTTTTATTCAAAATAAAGCGTAGTTTATTTTCAATCAGTGCAGCATTTCTGGCGCCTGGGCCCAATATCTGTCCTGATACGGTATGTTTGACTGCAGCAATGGCGTCTAATCCCTTACCTGGCAGCTATATATGCCCTGGACCACTTCTCCAAATCCCTCTTCATGAACTTCGTAGAGTTCCAGATTGGACAGATGATGAAGGACAAGAGTGACAGACAGGTAAGCAAGGGGGAGGATTTAACTCTTCGGGCCCTAGTTTCCCAGTCAAGGCGCCAGCGGAGGCGCACGGTGCAAGTCCATAGCGCAAGTCGATCTAAGCCTTTTTTGCTAATTTCGGGACATGTGGCGGTAGCGGTAATCGGCACAGCGGTACCAGTGCAGTTGTAAAAAGGGTTGGATTAGATTAAATTATCACTAGGAGTGGTGGGGGCTGTCTTCAGTTATGGCCAATCAAATCAGCTCCTCTCATTCCCTTTAACAGCAGGGCGCTCTCTGTCTATTTCGTAATAGACGGTGAAAGTCCAGACTGGCAGAAAATCTTCTCCCGGGAGGAAACTGTCAAAACTGATGTCCTTGTTCGGGAGGTGCACAGTCGCCAAGTGCACAAATATAGCACCTCTAATAAACCACCATCATACACGTGTATATATTTAGTTTGATGATTAAAAAGCTTAAGGACGGTAGTCATTACTTAAATTATTCAGGAAATAGGCCAACATAACATACACAAAAGTGGTGATGTGTGATTTTTGGATAGGTATGCGCTTAGTGCACCTTCGCCTAAAGCCTGGAAACTACCACACAACGCCTGCGCTAAGACGTGGTCTGACCAGGCAGAGACGCTAGCGCAATATTTGGTTTTATTTGACACCAAACTCGCACTGCGCCACCTGATTTTGACTGACACACCCTCTACTGCTCCTCCACGCCCATTAAACTAGAAACTAGAGCCCTTTAAACTAAATGATTAGTTAAATCTCTTATCTCCCGGTCAGTAGGCACCTGTGTAGCGTTTGAAGAACGTTTGTACCTAAATATCACTATGAACATCTATCTATCTCTGTCTCTGTCTCTCTGTCTCTCTCTGTCCCTCCCCAGGCTGAGCTAGGCCGAGAGATCCACGCCATAGCTTGCTCCAGCAAGCCCCTGGGCTCCTGGACGGCCCAGAGGGGAATCCAAGAGTGTAGAGAGGCCTGCGGTGGACACGGATACCTGGCCAGTCAGTCATATTCTCTCTCTCTCTCTCTCTCTCTCTCTCTCTCTCTCTCTCTCTCTCTCTCCCTCTCCCTCTCCCTCTCCCTCTCCATTTACCATCCAAACTGCTTTTGATTATCTTTGTTTTTAGTGAATCGTTTGGGCGACATCCGTAACGACAACGACCCCAACTGCACGTACGAGGGGGACAACAATGTTTTGCTGCAACAGACCAGCAACTACCTGCTCAGCTGTCTTCACACCAAGCACTGTGGTCCGTATCCGCGGGTTTATGACCCAATTCATCCCAGGGGACACAACACTCTAACTCTGTCTTTACGTTGTGTCTGAATGTTGCCTGAACGCCGGTTGTAGACGGGGCACAGATCGAGTCACCGCTGGAGTCCGTGAACTTCCTGGAAGGTTTCAGCCGGATACTTGATGGCAGGTTTACGGCCACAACCGTGGAGGAGTGTATGGACTCTGAAGGTACACACACATACACACATACACTGAAACACCGGGTTTGTCCCTATAGGTAAAAATGCAGCCTACTCAGGATTCTCTTGACAAAAATCAAGGTTCCATTATTTAGCAAATTTTGAAAATGACCTTTTACCTGGTAAGATATCCCACAATACAAAAAAAGCCACATAACACACACAAGAGAAGTGTTATAAATAAGTCGAGATGGATCAAAAAATGGGCCTGTAAAATATATTTTTAGAAGGAATCTGTTTGTAACGACTATTGAGCCATTATAGAGAAACCATAAAAAGCAATCAGATTTCTTTCTGCAGTCACTCCTAACTAACTAAACCGCCAACAAAGAACAGTTAACGCAGTAGTAAACAAGGAAATCTGCCTTCTTTTTCCGGAAAGACCCAGCAGCTTGGACCTCACTTGCATTCTTGCTTTACCCCTGTGAAGCACGTGCAGACACATACAATGTGCTTGGCAGTGCTGTTCCCCACCAGTTTTCCCTTTATGCCCGGATAAAAGCTGGCACGTGTTGACAAGTCATGCCCTTCGTTCTCACACCTGGTCCGGTGTCCACAAACGACCTCAAAGGACCCCGCGGAGCAGCGCGGTATGCCCTGGAAGTGCCCGAATGGGTTGGCACACCACTCTTCAGGGAAGCTAAACAAATGTTGGGTTTTATTTATTTCAGTGCGATTGAGTTATGCATTGTTTCATCTGTGTATTTATTTATTTATACTTTCCATCTCCCTGCCGTTAATTTTCTTCTCTCAACTCTGTATTCCTGCATGCCCTCTCTTTCCTCATCCTTCTCGCATCTGTTGTTTTTTCTCTCTCTCTCTCTCTCTCTCTCTCTCTCTCTCTCTCTCTCTCTCTCTCTCTCTCTCTCTCTCTCTCTCTCTCTGGCTGACGTCCTATAAAACATGCTATTCCCTCTCCTCCCCACAGTTTTCCCTGCTAAGCAAATGCCCTTCCATGGAAATGGCCAGAAGGCCTGCACATGCACAAGCACACACACACACACACACACACCAAAGAAAACTCTCCCTCACTTGAACTGCAGCCAGGGTGGGAGACTGTGTGACAGAGGCCAGCCATCGCACAAGACTAATGAAATGTGACTCAAGTAATGTCATATATATACATCGTGCTCGTGCGCACGTGCGTGTGTGTAAGAGAAACAGAAGAGCCCCTCCACACTTTACCTTCCGAAATCCAAGCTAATATCTAAGGGTGCTTTAAACACAAAAGGCAGAATGGGGGGCCATTTAGATTTTTGACCACGCTTAAAACCCTGTTTGGGCCGGGCCGCTCCTGTATGTTCTGGGATGGCTTTTGTCCACTTCTAGAGAGTTACACTTACCCCTTATAGCTACCCCTTTAGATACAGATACAACCCCCTGCAGCAAAATCTTTTAATGTAAGGGGGGGCGTGATTGGGTGCGGCTGTAATTTATTGTCTTCATTGTGTTTTATGATCGTCATTCAGAACTTGGGTATGAACATTGGAAACTAAAAAATTATTCGGCCTAGAAGGAATTTAAGAGATACAACGCTTGCCAGTGTAAGTACATTATAATAACACAAAGATCTGTTTTAATGTTCCTGAAAAAGCTCTCAGTTCATTGCCTAACTCGGCTGATATGTACTCCCCCTATCTCTAGTGCCTCTGGCGGCCTACAAGTGGCTGGTGTGTTTTCTGTTGAATGAGAGCCAGAGGAGACTGGCCCAGGAGAAGGCTTCTGGCAAGGCTGACTTCGAAGCCCGCAATAATAGCCAGGTAACACCCAGTGAGTGATGCACATAAACGCCAAAATTAAAACGCGCACGCAACTATGTTGAATAGACATACAAACAAATGTTTCCGGTTCCTGTTGTTTACTATTGCTATTACTTATTAGTAATCAGCACAGATTTGCTAACTAATTATCAATACTTAATTATGAAAATTATGAAAATGATTTTACACAAGCACAGCTGTACAGATGTTTTCACACCAGCATGTGTTATTCTTAAGGTGGTGGGTGTGGCCCCTGTTTTCATAGGATCTGACGTTCGAGCGCTTTGCCTGGCTGTATTTGTACAGTCTTAGCATAGCTTAGCGGTAGCCATCTGGTTTAAGTTATTACATCACTGACACAACCCTTCAGACCGGGGGTCAGGCTGTCTGAGAGTGTTTGTCAGTTTCGTTCGTGTGTAGTCTTACCAGCAAGTACAAAAAGTCATCTCATTTATATTTTATAGTCATAATATTGTAAATGCCATTAGTGGTGATTTAAAAAAAAAAAAAAAAAAAGAATATTCATCAATATTACCTGTGTGACAACATTTTTTAACGTTCCGTTTTCATGCATTGTCATGAATATTTATTTACTAAATCCATTACATTGCTATCGGGACTAGCACTCGCGTCAACTTTTAGTTCTTCAGTGTTTAATTTATGCCTGTGCTGTGTATATTTAGTTTGTTTTGTCTTTGTCTTTGTCTTTGGGCACAGACAGTCAATTGAACACACATAATTAAATATGTTGTTCTTTTGTTTGTTTGGTTTGTCTTATAGTGTTCAATTACTGTCTGTGTGTTGTGTTCACTGTTATTAATGTTGGCATGTTAAATGCAGCGTGCCATTTGCCTCTTTCTCCGTGTCTGTTCAATCCCCATGTGTTTATATGTGACTGTCTGCATGTGCATACATGCGTGCGGGCTTGAGATTCAGTGAGTTCAGAACAAGGATTACATCCCTGAATTAGCTCCAATATTTATCTCAATTCCGCAGCCTGCTCACTCTGTGTTATGACAGATTATTTAAAACACTTTTCTCGGCTGCACAATAAATGGTTGGACTTTCCCATTTCAAAAGCTGTTGTTTGCAATGGCTGCTACTATAGGAATACCAGTTACTGCAACAGTGAGACAATGTGCTTTCAATACAGTGTCCGTCATAATTTTTTTCCCCACGCCAATAATGATGAAACATTAGCAAACTACCCCTACCACCATTATTTAATGATTTTTTTTTTTACCAGCGTTATTTACAACTTCCTCCCAATAAATCTTTGTGGTTATTTAAAGAGGACCCCAGCAGAATAAACACTGGTCTGTCATGTAAGCCACATTGTTTCCAGATCTTTAAACTATGCTTGTATTTTTGGCGCCAGTTCGAATTTTACTATCCTCAATCTTTACGATATCTCCACTGACTTGGTAATGTTAACACAAAAGTTAAACAGCATCTCTAGAAATGTGGCTGCACCTCCATATCCTGTAGCGTTTCTGTTGAAAAATACACAGTAATACACAAAAGAGCACAGTGTTAATACAGTATGTTCATAGGACTGAATGCCATTTCAGATGTCCTCACGTGTTAACAGTGTGTGTTATTGTGCTGTTTTCTGTCCATTATCTCAGCTTTGAGTGTGTGTGTGTGTGTGTGTGAGAGAGAGAGAGTGTTAACTTGGGGTGGAGTGCAAGTGTTTCAGTGTATGTTATGGCACAGGAAGGAGCCAGACGCCAGACACACACACACACACACACACACACACACACACACACACACACACACACACACACACACACACACACACAC